>VHZZ01003284.1:2083-30736 GCA_009801015.1 Silene noctiflora
TTCTTCATTTGCTCTCATCCTAATCCACCACCAGCACTCCTTATCACCACCGCCGGCCACCCAAACAACGACCACTCTTAGGATCATCGGCGGCAACACTCTTCGTAAACCACAAACAGCCAGTCGCATAAACGTTGCTCTTTTTCGATTTCTCCTTTTCCGGCGATGAAACGACATCGGTGACGAAGGGCAATATATCAACGCTAAATTTCCAAATAATTTCGTCGCCACAATTAATTTTTTTAATAAGTACTTCGTTTTATGTAGATCTGGACTTCAATTAGATCTTGTTAATTAACGATAAAGGAGAAGGATGTTGTGTTATTGTTTTCCTGGTATGCTTAGAACACAAGTGGTTTCTTTCTTTCGAGAAGAATTGGCGGGTTGCGTGGTGGTCATCGGAATGGGATGTCGGGTTGGGTAAGGACGATGGTCGTGGTAGTGTTGCATAGTGGTCTGTCGAGAAAGTTATGGCCTGGTGGTAATGAACTGCTGGCCAGTGTAGCTGCTAGTGGTTGGGGATGTCGCCGACGTCGTCGGAGTATGGAAGAAGGCGATTCGTGGTGGTGGTCGGTCATTTCAGATGAATAAAGTCGACTAGATTGGTGTTTGTGGGGATTCCGGTTGACGAGGTGGTGTTAGTTGAGGTTGAGGGGCGATTATGGTAGTCACAAGGTGGTGGTAGTAGTGGCGGTGGCGGTGGTGGCAGTGGATACACCAAATATCAGTCTAGATACATTTGGTATTACTATTGGATACATTTGGTATTACTAGTGGATACACATGTATCCAGTAGTAATACCAAATGTATCCAGTAGTAATACCATGTGTATCTAGGTAGTTCGTACGGTTCGCACCGTAACTTAGTTCGCACGGGATTCCGCCCCTATATGTATATATATATATATATATATTAGTTGTATTGAAGCTTATTAATTATTTATGTTTTTTGTTAAGAGTTTTCTTTAGCGTTTTTAAAAATTAAACAAATGAAGCATGAAAGAAAATAAAACCATACGCAGTAAGAAATTTGATTGGAAAAATTACATCAAATAAAATCGTGCTTGCTTATAATTAGGAAATGTAGCGCGGAATTCATTGACAATATCACGGAAAATATCTCTTTCACCTTGAACCCAATCAACCGTGTCGTCTTCCCAGTCCAACGGAACTGTCCCGAACTCAAAATTACGATGGTGTACGTACAAATACGACACTTGTCCACAGTCATCTTCATTAGCAACCCATAAATACGGGCCCAACAACGTATTATYDKTATCATACCAGAGCCTTGAAGCGTCATTGTTATAAAAAGCTYGTTCCAGTTTGCGAGCTTGACGGAAGCATTCCCGATCCTCACCACCGCCAAACTCTATTAGGGCGTAACCCTTGAACGACCCATCGGGCGAACAAGACGGGTGGATAGCTTGAACCAAGTTCAATCCGGCATCCCAAATCAAAACTTTTCTGAAGACACTTTGACACTGAAAGCGACGTAAGAACTACTCACTTTCATTTTATATCAAGCCAAGGCCTTAGTTGATTGATTGTTGGGGGATCTTTCATCTTTGTCTCTATAGTCAATCGGGTAAGTTATCGATCTAGTCCTTTTATGGTTTATGGGGTAATTGTATGAAACCCTAATTCGAGTGATTGGGGGTTTTGTGATTTGTTTGTTCTTAGGCAATTGGTTGATTGTTTGATTATATTTTTAGGAGGATATTTCGTAGAGGAACCTTTCTGACTTCTTGCTGTGAATTGCCGGATTGCTTATCAGGTAGGGTTTCCTTACTCAGTTGCCTGTGGAATAGTGTATGATTAATGTGACGATCTTTATACTGGTTATTTTATGTATATGTTGTGGTTGTTGTATGTGGTGGATGGTGGTGGTTGTTGGTGTTGGTTGTTAGCCATTGCGAGAGGTGGTCTCGCCTCCATTGTTCGCCCCTTACGCTCTCTCGGCGGGAAGGGGGTTGTGCACATTAAGGAACTGGGTTCGCTCTGCGTGAGCGGAGATTTTGGTGGTAAGGCTGCGGTCCCCACTGGCAGGGCTACACACCTTGGTGTGTAGTCAGTTATTGGTTGTGATGGAGATGGGAGATGGAGGTTACTGGTTGTTTTGGATGTTTGGTTATGCATTATATTATTGTATAGTATTGTGCAGTTGACTGACCCCGTGTTTGTTTTCAAAACTATGGTGATCCATTCGGGGATGGTGAGCAGTTGGTTTAGCAGGTGATGATGATTTCCATGGTTGCTGTTGATGCGGGTTGGCAGGGGCAGTGTAATCACCATTTTTGTAGTCTTAACTTCCACTTACGTTAGTTTTGTTATCACAGTTGGATTTTGATTGGTTTGGTTTGTATTTGGCACGTTTTCAGTTGTAACCTTTATAAGTTAAATGTTATATTTGTTTCATTATGGTTTCTATGATATTCACTACCTCGGGTAACCGAGATGGTAGCAGCCCTATATTCGGAGGCAGCCTTTGGTAAGGTGCCTCAGAGTATGGGGGTGTTACACGTGGTTCGCCTGTCCATCCCGTACAAGCTCAACCAGTAAACCTGCTAGAAATATGTTCACCATTCCCCAGTGGATCATCGCAGGTTCACAACACAAAACATGGATCAACCAATTGTTAAACAAACAAAAGCTATGAAACAAATACATCAATACAATCATTCGCCATCAGCCACCTTCTTACTCAATAAAATCGTCTGAACTCAGTCAGACATGCCAGGTTACCCATCGCAACAGGTACCCACACCGCCAGTGGTAGACCGCAGCCTCACTCATCGCAGCGAGTGAACCCAGACCATTAATGTGCACATCCCCTTGTGATCGGTGCCACAAGGGGCGGACATGGGGGTGAAGACCAGCTCTCGACAATGGCTCCACAATCCATACTACCAAAGATGATACTCATACTCCACATATCATAATGCAACCATATACAATACTATTAACATGAAACAACACACGGTTAACTGAGTTTGGAAGCCCTACCTTATTCGAGTTCTGAAACAATAACCAAGGTAGCTAGAATCGCTCCTCTACAAAACCGTCACTTAACAAGGATAATCAACAATACCATATCATAATCATTCATAATTAACTAATCAAACCCCCAATCTAACCCAACCTAGGGTTTCAATTATCATAACGATTACAATCTAGCGGAAGCGAACTTACCGAAATAACGACACACGAAAGGAAAATCCGACAACAAGGCCTAGATCCTGCTTGCAAGGTGATTAGAGTGATTGGGAAATGATTTAAGAAATGTTTTTAGGTTAGAAACTGATTATGAAAGTGTTTAGGAGAAATATATATAATCCCGTATCACTCCAATTAGACCGCGGAAAAACGACCCGTCAGACCAGATACTCGGTCGAGTACGCCTTACTCGACCGAGTATCTCGCATCCTCGACCGAGTGCTCACAGGCAGTAGCCTGTCAGAAAATACCCGACACCCTACTCGGTCGAGTACAACCTACTCGACTGAGTTCTTCTACTCAGAAACCGAGGTATTACATTCAACTCTCAGAGGTTATATGGTCGTCAAAGTAACAATTTCTTCAGCAAATCCTTGTCTACCATAACGTGCGAATTCTAGCATAAAAAAATAGGGATAATCTACGTGGTAACGCCATTTTTTTTTTTTTTTTTTTTTTTAAATTTCTACATGGTAATCTCATTTTCACCAAAAACGCCGTTGAGTAGCCATAACTCACACTCATGAGTTTTGAAAGCGACGATTTTTTTTCCAAATCAAATATATCATAAATGCGGTGAATTTGAAAAAAAAAATTGTCGCATTCGGAACTTATTACAAAGAGGTACGGTCAGTCAAAGTTTAAAGTTTTACTGGCCGTAATTCTTGCCACTAGTTCATAAACTGGAATCTTTTTTTTTCCAGATCAAAGATCTCGTAAATCTTTTCAATTTGCAAAAAAAAAAAAAAATCGCCGCTTTCAGAAGTTTGATCGTGAATTATGGCCGGTTAAAGACATTTTTTTTAAAAACGAGGTTACCATGTATGAAATAAAAAAATACGAGGTTACCACTTAGAATATCCCAAAAAAATATATCCATTTTTCCTGAGAAATTATACATTCGTACTACCCTTGAATTAGCATGAGCACAAAACAACTATTTTTGCCGTTTAGACAAAAAATACTTAACCGATATAAACCAAACATGAAATGGTTAAGACAACATATGTAATACCCATATATTTAGAGTCTTATAAAGGAACCTTGGGATGGGTTAGAGGACCTTAGAGGGGACGAGTGACTACTTATTAGTGAAGTTATAATGTGTACTGGACCAAGTGTAAACCATACTAGACCTAGTGAGTGTGGAGTGGACCGAGTGAGTGGTTTAGTGGACCGAGTAGGCATCACTCGACCGAGTATAGGTGGTACTTGACCGAGTGAGTGGCACTCGGTCGAGTGGACTCTGCACTCGACCGAGTGCACTGTGTCAGTAAGGGATATAACCTATGAGGGGATTCTTTCCACCTAACCCTAAATTATTTCATTTATTCTCTCTAAACCTCAAAATCCTCTCATTTCTCTCTAAAACTCTTTTACAACCTTCTCCATGGATGCTAAGCTTGAGTTTTAAGATATAAACCTTTCTCTTTCTTCTTTTCACCTTGTAAGTTAGGATTTACCTATTCTCTTTCTTTTTATGTTAACCCTAACTTTTGGGTGTTTTTATGGAGTTTATTAATTAGTAATTATATGAGTAATATGAATATTAATAAAGAGTTTTTCATAATAAAAGTATATAGGATCAATTATAATGATTATTACATAATTATGTAGGATGTGACGGTTTTATGAGACGGGATATTGCTTGTCTTAGATTGCTTATGAAGTATGCTAAAAGGTAGGATTTTCCTACTCGGTTTCGGTAATATGAATGATTGTTTGTGTGTCAATTGTCATCATCTTTATGGTAGAGGTAGTGTTACATCTTATCTTGATATGGAGAAGTGATATGAGTCTTGTATTGTTGTCGGAGTTGCATTATAACATGAAAAAAAGATATGTTGACTTTAAGAGTCGTAATAATTATGGAAATCGATATCCTTGGTATATTTGGGAGTATGCTTCATGATAAGTCATGTTTTAGCATATTATGTTACATATTGCATTCATTGTGATTGTCGTATATGTGGAGATTGTAGTGGAGTTGTGGTGATTATTGAGGTGACGTAAGACAGGCCGGGAGACTGCCTTATGCTTGGGTCGCCTCTTGGAGCTTCCCACTCCAAGAGGGACGTGCACGTTATGACTTGAGTACGTAGGGGCTCGTGTGGTGTCACGACGCCTGCCAGGGTCCTAATTAGCGCCTAGGCTCGGTACCACGGGTGTGTTCCGAGTATCTATTTTACAGATTGTGGTCCGGTTGTTTGGTGGGCGGTGCTGCGGTGTCGTCACCAGGTTTTTGGTACCGTGGGTGTGTCCCTAGTACCGGTGAGGTGGTTGCGGAGTTGTGACTCGCGTATTCTATTGAGTCATTGCATATCATATTTATATTACATGTCGTGTGTAGAATATGAGTATTATTGAAATTGACATGTGTTGGTTGTATGTTTATTAGCCTGTGTTGATCCAAATGATATTTCCGATCATATGGGAAGCAGTCTGAGTACAGGTTCGCATTTGGTATCTAACGGGAGACGGGACGAGCCACGAGCTTTGGTGATCACCAAGTCGAGTGTAATCTCATTAGAAAGGTTATAGTAGTCATGAATTGTATTATTTATTCATTCATTACTCATTATGTATTCACTAAACATGCTAATTATCTAAATGTTTCTTAATTGTAACTCCGATCTCACTGCCTCGGAAAACCGAGATGGTGACATCTTCCGATTACCTTGGCTGAGTAAGAAGGGAGTGTTACAACATACGTGACGAGAGTCGCAATTAACACATCTATCGCCAAACATTTAAAAATGTTTTCTTCGGATATGTCTTGAGCATAACAAATCACAAAGTGCTGACTAATTCAACCCGCATGGACATAAGTGAGCCTCACAATAACTGATACATCACACTTATACCAAAATTTGAGCAAGTTTGGAGCATTAATTCAATTGAAGCTCTCGCAAATTCTATGCCTTCTATAATGCAAAACTTATTCAATGAAATGCTTGAGATATTTATGCATATTAGTAGTATACATGAAAACGGTATAAAACTTTCCAAAACTACAAGTCAAGACACAATATCACAAACTATATCAATATTAATATCGACAGAAACAATTTATGCTTGTGTGAAGTTCCTCAGCACACCCTCATACAGTTTTCATGGCCAAAAGGATTACTCAAAGCCATGATGAATAAATTTACAAAGTGGGGATGCTTTGACGTAGCCTTGCATTGTTCCACTTGTCTTCACTTTTTTCGTCCAAGGAATAAAAATATTTTCAAGGTCGCCTTTACTAATATTTAAGGCTATCAAGGGACGGAACGCGACGATTCTCTAAAACATATCCACATATACAAATTCAGCGACTAATGTCAAAGATGCATTAGATATAAGCTCGATGACCTCATAAAATGAGATGTTCATCCTCTCACAATTTAAGATTTTTAGTGATTTTGGAAAAAACATAATAGTCCTGAAACCAATAGATGGGGAAAGGGGCAAGGAAAAGCGGAAAACTACATAAGTCCAATCACCACCATACATGGAAGGGAAGAGCTGGAGCCTAGACTTGATATTACAACAAACGAAGCCCTATCATATAGGAGCAAAAGAGAGAAAAACAAGTCTGGAAATAATATGGAATCCCTACCATTTTGATTTACAGTAGAATCAATACTCCATTTCTGGTATCTTAGCTACATCCTAATATTTGAAATATTGTATACTCTAACCAATCAGAAGTATCCTACATACAAGCCATATTTTTTTCTGATAAGAAACTTAACTTCAATTTCTATCACAAAATATATGGAAAAATTTCAAGTGAAAATTATTGTCTTTTGAGATTGGAAAATTCTTTGAATCACAACATTTTTATTGAAATACCAAAGCGAAGATTCACGATTGGAAGTCGAAAAATAAGACCCAACATAATGCTTTCCATTTATGCTATCTTTTCTGTGTAACTCCTTACCTTCGAACCATTTCATTATATTTATTAATATATGCCAAAATAAATTTGAGTAATGAAATTGTTTGAAAAGATCCGTTACTATTTAGGTCCTCCAAACATGAGGGTATACTCTTTTTCAGGATGACGATGTCCTCTTGCATCTCCTAAATAATCAGCCTTGTAAATATTCGGAATATCAGCGGCGACTTGCATTGACACAGTATTTGGAATGTAAAACAGGTTGTCTGAGTTAACAAATCTGATATTAGAAGCATAGCATGTTCTTAAGAAATCATTAGCGACAAAAGTTCCGGATCCCATTGGTGTATATTTATGCAAGTTGGGAGGACTGTATACCTTCCCTCCTAATTGCACCAGCTTTGCTCCAGATTTCATTCTTGGAAGCAACTCTTTGGGCCAATAACCCATTGGTTCGTTCTTTCCAGTCGTGAAGTCCTGAACTAGCCACCAATTACCTGTTTTCGAATCCTGCAAAGACATGATTAGTTAGTACTGATTTGGATATGTTAGATTCAGGAGAGTGTTATTACTTATTCATGGCAAGTTAGATCTTATTCAAATATACGCCTATACATATCCGAGACATATCTAATGTATATAATACTATCAAGTTTGTACCACTAGAATAATTCTCGTGACAGACGATTATAATAAGCGATGGCACAGAACAATCGCTAGTTTGGCGACTGAACAAAGTTTCAGGTGACTGAAGGCAGTCGCCAAATTAGCGATAGCATAAATTCTGTACAATAATAGAGCTTAGGACTGAAAATTTAGTATCAAACTTGGATTAGTTTGTGATATGTAACTCGGATTTGGTTTCCTTTTATAAAAATGTGACTTGTTGCCCAAGATGTTCTCCATGTTGTTGGTGCTATGGAAGCCTTGTAACGTAGGTTAATACGTATTTGGCTCGACAAAAATCAAAAATTTCTCGAACAATACCTGGGCATTTGGCGACTGAAATGTATTATTGGCGACTATTCAGTCGCCACGTGCATTTTCAGAGCAGAAAGTTAGCGATGGACAGGCGATTGTTTGTAGTCGCCAATTCGGCGACTGATGTGGATTGTGGTCACCAAATTGGCGACGGGTGGTCAAGAATTAGAGATTGATTTCAGTTGCTAATTTGGCGCGACTAAGCTGACTTCCAGTCGCCAATTTAGCGACTACTAGTAATCGCTAATCTTCCATTTCGGCGACTAAAATGGTATCAGTCGGTCGTGTCTATAAAAGCAACTAGGTATTGCGACAGATGTCGGACGACTGATTTCAATCGCCAATTCCACTTTAGCAATTAATTTTGTCGCCTATCTTAGTCGCCCAAGCACGTAATTCTTGTAGTGTACATGGATCCGAACATTTTGGTCAAAAAGAGCTAGCAGTGTGAGATATCTATCACAAATCTAAATTTGAATCCAATAAGATTTTTTTTATTACACCTACTGTAAAATGATATTTACCATACAAAACTCTAACCTAAGACTATTTCAATGTAACTGGTTTGGCGTACACAATATGTTACTTTCTCCACTTATTTAAGATGTTTCACTTTCCTAAAATGACAAATTCTTTTTTTTGGTTGAAAAGTGAGATGTATTATAGAAAAAAAAATGTAACCATACAAATGGATGTTAGGCCTAGTTGGAATCAGCCAAACGGCTCCCAATTTACCCAGACCACAACACTCCAACAAACCCAGATAAAAAAAACTCTTTACAATCAGGCTAATACTCACATACTCGGATAACAAAACGAGATAAAAATGGGAAAAAAAACCCTAGCTTCATCTTTCCTCAAAAAACACCTTCAAACCCAGATTTATGCAACAATAATTCGATACAGGAAAGGGCGATCTTTGGCCTTGATAGGCTGCTGGATGTTGTGGTGCACCCTGCGTTTCATTTCTCCAATGATTTGGAGTGCAAGTTTCTCTGGTCTCAACAAAGCAGATCAAGTCTACACTGATTTCGTTGGTGCTAGAGATGATAGAGACAAGGATTGACGACAGCACTCATTATACCTTTCTTTAATTTGGAACCCCTGATCCTTAGAAGCCAGTCGAGAATATCTTGAGACGGAATAGGGACACCCAGCCAATCCCCCACTGTTGCTACCACTTGTCTACTATGGGAGCACGCGAAAAAGAGGTGATCCCTTGTCTCCACACCGTTCCTGCAGATCCTACAGGTATCTTCAACACTTATCTGCAATTTATAGAGTTTTTCCATTGTGTTCTTGTTATTATGCTGATAAACCCAAGCTAAGAAACCATGCTTAGGTTTACTCCACTTGGTCCAGACCAAATCGTGCCAGAGAACTTCCTCCCCCTCCTCCCTTAGAAACTCATAGCCCCTGGCAATAGTGTATTCTTTGTTTGTCTGAGTAGTCTACACATTTTGGGTATATGCTTCTGTGAAAATATTCTTGACTCGACAAATTCGTCTCCAGTACCAACTAGCACTGGTAAGAGGCTCGTATGTCAGCCAATCCACTCCTTTTAGATATGTATGATTAACCCATTTAACCCAGAGGTGGTCAGGTTTAATAGCCAGCCACCACACCAACTTCCCCACAATAGCTATATTTCACCCAATATCATTCTTGAGACTCAGTCCCCTTTCATTTGTAGGTTTACAAGCTCTCTCCCATGACACCAGAGGTGATCTAATGAAATCAGGCCCTCATCCCACAGAAAATTTCTGCAGATGGACTCAATCCTAATAATGACCCCAGTTGGAATAATGAACATTGCAGCCCAATAGTTGTGAAGATTTTTGAGAACTGTCTTTACCAGGACTAGTCTTCTAGTATAGGATAACTTTCTTGCCCCCAAACCCCTAATTATGTCAAGTACTTTATCAATGATAGGTGTACAATCATTTACACTTAGTCTAGTGGTTTTGATAGGGACCCCTAAGTACCTGAAAGGTAATCTACCTTCCACCATCCCAGAGATTTAGAGGATATCATTTTTTAGCTCCATAAGCACCCCATTGAAGTATGCATTAGACTTTCCTTTGCTCATATTTAGGCCTGATGACTTGGAGAAGGTAAAGAAGGTTCTAAGCAAGATCATCACAGAGTTAACATCACCTTTGCTGAACAATAATAGATCACCTACAAACATTAAATGAGTCATTTTCATGGGTTTGCATAGAGGATGGTATTTGAATTCAGGATTATCAGTAATGAACATCATGAGTCTTGACAAGTACTCCATGCAAATAGTGAAAAGGAAGGGAGATAAGGGGATCCCCTTGCCTCAATCCCCTTTGCCCTTTAAAAAAACAAACATGTCCCCATTGAGGTTGAGAGAATAAGTAGCTGTAGTGACACACTGCATAATCCAACCTATAAATTGGTTAGGAAAGTTCAGTGCTACTAGAAATTGCTTCAAGAAACCCCACTCAACAGAGTCATAGGCCTTCTGAAGGTCCATTTTAAAGAGAGAGAGCTAGCTTGTCTTTCATACAATCTGACAATGTCTTGGCATATCAAAATGTTATATATAATACTCCTCCCTTGAATAAAGCCTCCTTGAGTGGGAGAAATGATATCAGGGAGTATGGCTGCCAATCTATTGCATAAGACCTTTGAGATACATTTATATATTATATTACAGCAGGCAATTGGTCTGTATTGTAAAACAGTTTCAGGTTTCTCAACTTCAGGGATTAAAGTGACAAGAGTAGAGTTGACTAGGGGTGAGCAAAAATATACGATACGGTTTTATAATACGGATACGATATGGTATACGGTTTGAGTTATATGGATTTCCGTATATACGATATGAAAAACCGTATATACGATACGGTTTTATAAAAACCGTATCGTATCCGGGTCGGGAAAAAATGAAACCGTATATACGGTTTCTGACACGGTTTGAAGTTTTTGTATAAAAAAACTAAAAAATGCAAAGTTCCTCTTTCAACTCCCACTCTTCTAATGTTTTTTATGATTTTTTCAAGTAACTTATCTCAATAAATAATAATTAGTCCTTCAATAGAGACGGTCATGTTATAGGTAATTATTAGCTCTTGAATAATTACAATGTTTAGTTAGGCATTTGTTACCAAACCGTATCCGTATACACGGATTCCGTATACACGGTTTTTTCGGGTACCCGAAAACCGTATATACAGTTAAGCCGTATCGGATCCGTATAGTGATTTTTATGATTTTTAAAGTCGTATACCCGATACGGTTTGAAAACCGTATCGGGTATACGGTTTTGCTCACCCCTACTGTTGACCTGCTTGAGAAGTGAGCCTGAATCAAAAAAATCCAACACTGCCTTAGAAACCTCCCCTCTTGTCACCTCCCAAGAGTCTTTAAAAAACTTGTTAGAAAAGCCATCAGGACCAGGGGCTTTGTCATTAAGAATAGAGAACATAATTCCCTTGATCTCCTCAAGTGTCACAGGAGCTAGCAAATGATGTTTATAAGCTGATGTGCATATATTACCCCTTTGAACTATGGAAGGCCTTACTTTGGTTGTGGGAGCACTAGAACCAAGAAGAAACTGGTAGTAATTTAAGAAAGCATGTTGGATCCCAAGGGCATCAGTCTGCCTTTATGATCCTTTATCTGATGTATGAAATTTTTAGTTCTCCTTACTTTGATCACCCCATGAAAATAGGAAGAGTTTGTATCTCCCTCACATAGCCAGCGAGCCTTTGCTTTCTACTTAAGAAATTTTGTTTTTGCCTGCTGTAAATGAGCAGAAACCTGATGAGCTTCATACTCTTGAGTCATAAGATCCGTGTCCCTTGGTTGTAACATGAGCTGTTGTTGAAGCTGAACCAACTTTGTTTCAGCCAACAAGGCTTGGTTTTCAATATCAGCATAACATGACCTATTTATCTTTTTAAATTCAGGTTTGAGTCTCTTTAGTTTCTGAATGACTCTAAACATCTTAGTAACCTCAATAGTCTGATTCCAGATGGTGGAGACACAATCATGGAAATGTGGGGATAAACTCCACATATTAAAATATTTAAAGGGCATATTTTTGTGTTAACCTCCATCTGTCTTACCTATAACACAAGGTGAGTGATCAAACAAACCTTCTGGGAGAAATTGAGCATACAAGTCAGGAAATGTATCAGTCCACCTCTAGTTCCCTAGCACTCTATCCAATCTGCTATACACCCTAGTAGCATGAGGTTTTTTTTGTTGTTCCAGGTGTAAAAAGCACCTGCTGCTTGGATATTCAACACTTCACAATCATCGATACACTTCTGGAAAGGTTCAGACTCATCCAGATTATAGTTGCCCCCTAGTCTATTAGTTGCCCCATAGTCTATCAATTGTCCCCTAAAATGACAAATTCACAAAGATGTTCTATTTTCCTTATTAATCTATCATTTGTCAATCAGTAGACTATACAACCAATTGTATACACCTGGCAGCATAGATTTGGAGCTTTATAATAAAGGATTTTAGCTTATATGTACATTTTACGAGCTTTATTGAAAAGAATTTGAGCGCCTTTATATAAATCTTAAAATCAAAATATTATAACTAAACTCAACAATAATACATATCACCTCAATTAGATTTTAATTTTGAGACCTAAAAAAATTAAAATGTAACTCAAAAAATTTAAAAGCTCAAAAAGATTGCATGTAAGCTCAATTAAATTTGTATTGAATGTATCAAACTCATATATATCTGGATATATAGTCTTATTTATGATCATTATTCTTATAATGTGACCTCACATTCTCTCCAACTTTTATCTCTCTCCCCATATTTTCCTCCCTTAAATATATACCTCCCAAAAGTAATGTGAAACATCTTGGGGAATTAAAAGGAGTATGATATTCACCTCCCCTACCCTCAATTTCTCCCACATATTAAACATCTATCAACGTTGATCCAGGTGTCGTCGAAGGGTTGGGAGTGGGCATTGGTGTGGTGTGTCATGACAAGCGCGACGAGGTCAATTGGAGTGTTGCTATCCAGGAGCGGTGGTCAAGGGTCCCTAATAAAGAAGCGAAGGCGGAGGCTGTTCTTGCTGGCGTGAAAGAAGCTTGGAGTGTAGGATGTTTCCAAATAGTGAATGAAGGTGATTGCATCGCAGTCATCGATGATTTGTCAAAGCGGAAGCATGGGAGAAGTAATATTTACTTAATTTATAACAAAATTTCATCGTATTGTAATAATTTCGTGTCGTTTAGATTTACTTATGCTAGTAGGAATCTTAATAGGGTGGCGCACGAACTTGTTCATGTGCGTCCTTGGTCATATTGTAGACGGTCTTGGCCGAGTTTGCTTCTCCAAAACATTGTGGAGGTTGCGACAGGGGATTTGATTTAATGAAGTAACCCTTGTGGTTTTCAAAAGTAAAATAAAAACGAGTATGATATTATTATAGAACCAGCATAATTTAAATAAATTATGCTGACTACTACATTGTGAATAAGCCCATGTCTTACAAGAATATGATGATGGTATGTTTGGGATTTACAATTAGAAGTAAAATTCATAATTGAGACATTTTAAGTCAACTTGTTATCAATTCCAACCTAACTAAAATGTTGGGCCTCTCAAGTATCTATCATATAATAACCATTTCAATTCCATCACCTATTAGATCTCCTAAAATAAAGTTTTTTTGGTGATACATATTACATCGCAATATTTTTTTTTATAATCATTTTTTTCCAATTGCAAATATTTTCCCTCACAACATTTTCTTTTCTAATAGAAAAAAATTTGGTGACCTCAATCTCGACTTGTCTCGTTTAATTCCAATTTCATGGGTTTCCCAAACACTATTCATAAATGAATTCAACGTGATCTCTTAATAAATTTATGGAACTTGATTTGGAAATGAATTAAAATATCTTGATTTATATAATTGAATTCATGAAAATTAAGCAATTTCGTGTTTTCAAACACCACACCGAAAAATTTGTAAATTATATTTGAGTAATTACCTTGAAGATACTAAATACTATGGCGAACACTGTTTTTCCAGGATCAGATACAGGATGCGTAACTCCCCCCATAATCCTCTTTCGGTTTACATGCACATAGCCTGGGCAAAGTGCATTGTAGCATCCTGTCTGACCATCTACCTGAAGTTTAACAAAAAAAAACACCAATTAGCAAATGGATTAAAAGACCCATTATCGTTCAATAGATTTCAATTTGCACAAAATAAATATCTATTTCCTAATTTGTTAGAGTGACAAAGCGTTAAATCTTACCGTCCATAAACTGTATGTTCGTGGTTCATGATCCCCATACAGTGCTGGATTGATCTGAAAAATACCAAAAGAATTCTCATTTAACATTTATAGTTATACTTTATAAGATTGTGTTTATGGAACATGAATTCAAATCCTCCGAAATTGGTATTTCTATTTTAACAATATATGTGTGTGTGCGCGCGCAATTAAGATGATTTCATGTTGAGACATTACACAAAATTAACTCAAATGAGACTAAAAGAGGTGATAAATGATAAATGATGACTCACAGTCCATCCATATTCTATACCGTTGTACGGATGATCGACGCCAGTTCCAATCCATAAAAAAGCTTCACTAATTTGTTGAGCGTCTACCGTCAAATTATATACACTTAGTCTTGTTTTTGCTCCGAAAAATTGTAGAAACACATTATCCACCGGAGTTGTGATTGCTGCATACTGTCCGCATACAAAACCGCATGATCATAGTCAATAGCAGAGCTTAGGATTTGTGTTTGTTATTAGAAAACAATGTTATTAGAATTAGCCGTAAGTTGTGTAAATTCATTTGGGGGTGGCTACCTTATTAATTTAGCTCCTTCCCTCGCCATTAAATTATAGAACCTCACATTTTAAGAAAAATAGTATTGACGAGTTAAGGTCCCAATAATAAAATCTAGCGATTCTATGATTTTGAGTGTCGGGTATGGCATGACTAAAATTAGTAGACACGGAGACCATGTTCTAAAATGAGGATACAGGTGCAAGGACATGTCTTCAAATCAATAATGCACTTCAAAATTTGAAATAATTTAATTTGTAAGTATAACAGAAAAAAATTTGACAAAACAACTTAAAAATCATTAAATTTAAATACTAAAATAATTTATATAACTCTCTTCCATTGTGTTAGTTGTGGGAATCTCAGTAGTATAGCGCTCGTATAAGAAGTATCGGACTAAGAAGTGTTGAGTACTGAATCTATACTCATATCCATGTCATTTATGGTTGGAAGTGGTACCTAAAAATGTGCAGTTGAATGAAAATAGATTATTAGGCATACATTTTCCACTTAAAGGTGACGTTTGTTGTAAAGTGTGATCATACTTACATGCATACCAGCTGGAAGAACTGCATTTGAAGTTCCAGGTCTAGAGTGTCTTTGGTTTAGAAGAGCCTCTCCCTTGAGTAAATCATCCTTTTGAACTCTCTTGAATGGGACTGTCCCATTAGGACATAAGTCAACTTCATCTCTCAATCCAACTGTTAATCTTGTCTTCTTTCTAGAAAGTGGCTTTATTGGCTTAGGTAGCGAGCTAGGTCTCATCTATTCACAGGAGTAACACATTTTATTAGTCAAAACTCAAAACATAACAATTATGTTTGAGAAAGAATGCAACACCCCATATTACTAAACTTAATTGCATTATTCACACATGTAGTAATATAATAATGTATTATGAAATTTACATCATCATTATAGTGGTAGTGGTAGTGGTAGTGGTGGTGGTGGTGGTGGCGGCGGTGGTGGTAGTGGTAGTGGTGGTAGTAGTGGTGGTAGTGGTAGAGGTAGTAGTGGTGGTGGTAGTAGTAGTGGTAGTGGTGGTACTGGTGGTAGTGGTAGTAGTAATGGTGGTAGTAGTTGTCGTGGTAGTGATAGTGGTGGTGGTGGTGGTAGTAGTCGTCAAAAATTTACTAAAAATAAAGCCATGTTACAGAGAGAAAGTTTTCTCCTTAAGCAATCTACTTTTCTGTTACATCAGATCACCGTCTTCAATCCTTTTCTTTCTTGCTTAAAAACATGACTATAACACCTCGTCGGCCGCGAGGACGAGCTACTCAGGCTACTAAAGGAGCTATTTCCTATGCTATAACAGAAATAGGGTGGAGGAGACCGAGGTTTTAAGAACACATGTTATTATTAACTCTTTAGTTTTCTATGCTATTCATAATTCACTGCAAAATTTTCAATCTACTCATAATCGTGTCTCTAGTGCTAATCCTTCTGTTAACCCTAAAAGTATTAATAGAATAATTGGGAATAAATCGACTACTATAGTTGTGCCTGAATCTGATACTGTTAATGTTTCCAATATTGTGATTGATCCTGTTTATGTGGCCACTACTTCACATGGAACAAAGTTTCTAAATCGCAGGAAGGCACGAACTTGTTCTTTTGTGAGGACTTTACTCAGGCAGAGGTGGTGTCATTTTTTAGGATGATATGGAAGATGAGATTAACTACTGGAAATTTACCTTGATGGGGAATATACTAGGAGGGAGACCAAAGGTCCAACAGCTAGAATACAATGTGAAGAAGTATTAGGTTAGTATTTCTTCTCATGTAATCCCACATTATAAGAAGGGATGGTTCAGCTTTAGACTTAGATATGAAGAGGACATGATTACAATATTGAAGATGGGTGGGGGGAGGGGGGATGGAACATGAGAGCTCATAGATTGATTCTAAAACAATGGACACCCATCTTTGCTTAGGAAATGGACAATATTACCATTGTCTCTATATAGGTTCTCTTCCCAAATTTAAAATCTTAAGAAAGGTGAATTAGATATGCTTCACCAGAGAGACAAGGTTCAAAGCATAAACTCAATACTTCTTTGCAAAATTGCAAAAAAGAAAACAGCAAAGCATTATAGGTTAGATATGCAATCATGATGGTGATACTTTGAAAGGGTGTAACTAATGTTAACTTCGCCTTTTTTATTATTATCATGGTTGGCTAGGAAGAAGCAGGTAGTACAAGACCTGGATAGATGTTTTGTTGCCAAAGGTGCTTGTATAAAATCATCTTCTTTGTGTTCCTATCAGTCCTATAGAAGTCAACCAAGCTATATTCTCCCTTGCATACTAAAATCCTTGGTTATGATGGATTTTCTGCCAGGTTTTTTAAGTCTATCTGGTCTATTGTGGGAGATGATATAATTTTTAACACTTTTTTCAATATCGGTAAGCTTGTAAATCAAGTCAATGCCAATGTTCTTACTCTCATCCCCTAGAAGGAAATACTCTCCTCTGTTAAAGATTTCAATCCAATTTCATGCTACACTGTCTTTTATAAGATCATTAGTAAGATCTTGGTGGCTAGATTAAAACCATTCTTGATTCACGTAGTGAGATATGAAAATGGAGCTTTTGTGGAAGACATATACATCTTTGAAAACATTATACTTTAACAATCATTGATCAAAGGCTATAACAAAAAGCAAGTTCTCCTAGGAGTTTGATTAAAGTTGACATTAAAAAAAGCTTTTTACTCTGTGCAGTGGAAATTTGTTGATAATATGCTTCAGGGTCTGAATTTTCATGAGCAATTCATTAAATGGGTCATGGAATGTATCAGTAGCACTTTGTTTACATTAAGGATTAATGGAGGTCATGGTGGGTTTTTTAAAGGAGCTTGGGGGTTAAGACAAGTTGACCCCCTATCACTGCTGCGGGAGCATTGGAAGATAGTAAAAATAAAGTCCTTATTAGTTGAAATATCACTCAAATTACAGAAGGTTTCAAAAAGGATTCAAGTTATGTGACGATGCTGAAATGGAGTGCGATGATAGAGGAATAAATGAAGGCACGGTCTCCAATGCCGAGTAGGAAACACGGAATCCAGCTGTGTATGATACACAGTTATCCTAAACTGTGTAGAAGTAGATTAATTAATTTAATATAATTATTAGTTTTCGAACAAAATTAGGAAACTCTATATTTCTTAATCCTAGTAGAATTTGTTAGCTTCTAAAAATCTGCTTGTAACATTTTATTATTTAATAAGTTTCTTATTTAGTTTAGGAAAGAGTTAGTTAGCTTTTTACACAAGCTAAGGAATTAGAGTTCGAGTCAGATTGTTGACTTCGAGTAACACTATAAATAGGGCCGATTTATGACCTTATTTTTCAGATTATTTTCAGAATTCAATAAATTTTACTGTTTGTTAAACTTGTGTTTAATCTTGCGAGATTAGATTAGGACTCTTCCTTGCGAGGCTGAGTTATAGTAAGTCGAGCCATAACCTTGCGAGGTTAGAACAAGATTCGCTAATCTATCTTGTTCCTTGTTCCAATTCACATGATTATTCATTCATATAAAACAGCAACCTCACGTTGCAACTTCAATTACAATCACTAATTCTGCTGCAAGTTTACAAATTTCCAACTCGTCATTCAAATCTACTCGTTCTACATCAAATTAATTACCAGAGCAAGGTTTTGATTTATTTTCTGATAAATTTGTCTTGGGAAATCGTTTGCCATGGGAGAAAAACCTGGAAATAGTGAAGATTCGAGAAAGCCATGGAAGGACGATATGGATGCGATCAGAGCAGAGATTGGCCAGATCTCATACATAGTAAAGAACATAGCCACGGTTTTGGCTAAAAATAAGAAGAAGTAAGACAACGCATATTCGGACACACAATCCGAGTCCGAAGAAGAAGAACGATCAAGGGAGAAAAAGAAGAATGACGATGACAGAGGCCTGAAACTCGACATACCCGAGTTTAATGAGGATCTAGATGCTGAAAAGTTTCTGGATTGGATTCGTCAAGCAGAGAGGATATTCGATTACAAAGACTATGATGATCATAAGCAATTTAAGGTTGCTACCTTAAAATTAACCAAGTATGCATCTTTGTGGTACGAGAATATGAAAAGACAATGCAAAAGGGACATAAAACCGAATATTGAAACTTGGGAGAAGTTAAAGAAGCATCTTATGAAGAGGTTTCTTCCAAGAGACTCGAGCAAGATAACTACCTAAAGTTAACATCTTTATCGCAAGAAAGCTCGAGTAGTGTTTCTTATTATGTTAAAAAATTCGAGAAGTTGAGCATTGTTTGTTATTTAGAAAAGAAAGAGGAATTGAGAACAACACGGTTTATTCGTTGTCTCAAACCTAGCCTAGCACAACGGCTAGAAATCTAGAATTATGCTGTATTTGACGATGTTTGCAGGTTGGCTCTTAAATTCGAAAAGCAAGATAAGGGCATGAAGTCCTATACTCGTGATTATTCGAAGAATTCGAGAACTTACTCGAAACCAGTAGCTACCACATCCAACAAAAAGGATGTGAGAAAAGGACGATCCAAAGGACAAGGGTAAAATTACAGCAACCGAATCCAAGGATGCGAGATTGAGAAGGTGTTTTAAGTGGCAAGAATATGGGCATATTGCCAATGAATGTCCGCAAAAGTGAGCTCTGAAGATTCAAGAATTGGTTGGCTTAGTTCCGAACTTTGTGCTTCCAGAAACTGAATCTCAAGCGGTGTTGGAAGAAGAAGAAGGTAGTGATGAAGAGGTACATGTTGTTGAGCCCTATAGTGACGAGGAGAAGGAGGTACTAGTGATTCAAAGTCTCCACACCGAGGCTGCTCACGTTGAGGAGGAGCAAAGGGAGCAATTGTTTAATTCTCGTTGCAAGGTAAACAATCAACTATGCAATGTTATTATCAATGGTGGTTCATTTACCAATGTCGTATCTAAAGTATTGGTTGATAATCTGAAATCGCCAACGAAAAATCACCCTAAACCATATAAGTTGCATTGGCTTGATGGTAATAACAATATTTCAATTAAGAAACAAGCCTTAGTTTCTTTGCAATTAGGTCTGTATGAAGACGATATATTATGTGATGAAATCTCGATGAATGCTTGTCATATTTTGTTGGGAAGGTCGTGGCAATTTGACCGTAGGGTTAGGCACGATGGCAGGAGTAATGTTTATGTTGTGTCCAAGGTTAAAGCTAAGTATCATCTCAAACCTTTGTCACCTAGTAAACGAACTAAACCAGCTGCAAAAGAGAGTTTGTTTTTAGAAGCAAGTGAAGTAAAAGAGGTCCTCACTCAAGGAAAACAAGCTTATGTGCTGGTTGTCCACGACTTGGAATCCATTGGTGAGAGTAACCGCCAAGAAGTGCATGGGTTACTTGATGAGTTCATAGATGTGTTTCTCGAGGAGTTACCATATGGGTTACCTCCTTTGCAGGGAATTGAACATCGCATTGACTTAATTCTCAGAGCTGCATTACCTAACAAACCAGCTTATTGGTGTAATCCCGAGGAAGCTAAAGAGTTATAGAGGCAAGTACAGGAACTAATTGATCGAGGGTATGTACAAGAAAGCTTGAGTCCGTGTGCAGTACCAGCGTTATTAGTKCCGAAAAAGGAGGGAACTTGGCGAATGTGTATTGACAGTAGAGCGGTGAACAACATTACAATCAAATACCGCTTTCYTATGCCAAGACTTGATGAYATGTTGGACGAACTTTCTGGTTCGTGTGTKTTCTCTAAACTTGATTTACGGAGTGGTTATCATCARATGAGGATTCGAGAGGGAGATGAGTGGAARAYGRCATTCAAAACRAAACARGGGTTRTATGAATGGCTYGTGATGCCRTTTGGTCTATGTAACGCTCCTAGCTCATTTATGAGGCTTATGAATGAAGTGTTAAGGCCTTTCCTTAACAAGTTCGTGGTTGTATATCTCGATGATATTTTGATTTATAGCAATAATGGAGAAGAGCACAAGAAACATCTAAGATTTGTGTTCGAAATTATGCGAAAACAGAARYTRTWYGGSAAGCTYGARAAGTGYAYGTTTATGGTGCCGAGTGTGGTGTTTCTTGGTTACATTGTGGGTAAAKATGGCGTGAGTATGGACCCATCTAAGGTCGAAGCAATCCAGGCCTGGCCGGTTCCAAAATTGAATACAGAAGTGCGGAGTTTCCATGGGTTAGCATCGTTCTATAGGCGATTCATTCAAGGATTTAGTTCGATCATGGCTCCAAGTACAGAGCTGACCAAGAAAGGGGAATTCGTGTGGACTACTAGCGCCCAACAAGCATTTGAAGAAGTAAAGGGTAAGTTGTGTTTCAGACCTGTTTTAGCACTTCCTGATTTCRACAAGTTGTTTGAGGTCGAATGTGATGCGATTGGTGTTGAAATTGGTGTCGTGTTGGTGCAAGAGAAGCGACCTATTTCTTATTTCATTGAGAAGCTAGGTGGAGCAAGGCTGAATTATTCAACTTACGACAAATAATTCTATGCCATTGTGAGAGCATTAGACCATTGGAGTCATTATTTGAGACCAAAACCGTTTGTGTTACATTCTGATCACGAGGCTCTTAAGCTTATACATGGGCAGCAAAAGTCGAATCCAAGGCATACTAAATGGGTTGAGTTTCTGCAATCTTTTACTTTCTCATCAAAGTATAAGACGGGAAGTTCAAATATTGTAGCTGATGCGCTTTCGAGGAAGCATTGTTTGTTGGTGGAGCTCGATGCAAGACTATTAGGATTCGAGCAGATTAAGGAGTTGTATAAGGCTGATCCATCGTTTTCTAAGGAGTTGATTAAGCCTACTGGAGCTTATACATTGCAAGATGGGTTTTTATTCAAGGGAAATCGACTTTGCATTCCACAAAGTTCAATTCAGGAGTTACTTATTCGAGAAGCTCATAGAGGAGCAATAGCTGGTCACTTCGGTTCTAATAAGACTTACGANTTCGAGGAAGCATTGTTTGTTGGTGGAGCTCGATGCAAGACTATTAGGATTCGAGCAGATTAAGGAGTTGTATAAGGCTGATCCATCGTTTTCTAAGGAGTTGATTAAGCCTACTGGAGCTTATACATTGCAAGATGGGTTTTTATTCAAGGGAAATCGACTTTGCATTCCACAAAGTTCAATTCAGGAGTTACTTATTCGAGAAGCTCATAGAGGAGCAATAGCTGGTCACTTCGGTTCTAATAAGACTTACGACATTGTAAGTGAACACTTTTATTGGCCAAAGATGATCAAAGATGTGCAAGACATAGTGACAAAGTGCGTTGTGTGACAAAAGGCGAAGAGTTCGTTCAATAAGGGGTTATACACGCCCTTATCTATAGAATCAATTAGTTTTTCATTGTTTTACTTGTATATAATAACTAATTTAGGAAAAAAAACTTCAAAATATAAAAATGTTGTTTTAGACGCGCGTAAATATTCACGTCAAAAAAAATTTTAGTACCCCCCTAACACTAAATTCCTGGGTCCGCCACTGAAATCGAGCATTTAGCTGAGATTTATTGTCCAAAATAATTCACTTTTAAACATAAATTCGACGCATTTTCAACAATGTATATTAATATTGAATATTTACATAACTAGGTTATTTTACACGCCTTACTTAAGAGTTTACAAACCTAGTATAGGAATATAACAAACTTAATTCAATTCAACCAAAGAGTAGAGGGTCTTAGAATGGTTGGTCAATCTCAACCTTCTAACTTTAAAGTTTTCAATAATTTTATTATACAATATTCAACCCTGATATTGATGTGTCCGAGTTTTGTGTTGATTATCCCTCTTCCTTTCATACATTTTGATCGCACATTGCGTGTTTAAAGTTGTTTTGCTTGTTGCGGGTTTTTTTTAGGCCAATAAGGGAAGACGACATACGCATATGAGAATATGAGCTAGGAGACATGGAAGACAAGGAAAGGAAACCCAGGAGGGGTCTCAACCTACATACTGGCGGCCTAGGGACCCTTATAACACCATTTTAAAGACAAACTTACAACGGGATGCGATCCTGTAGGGGGACCGATGGCATGTCCATCGGCTGGGATACCCTATAAGAAATTTTGGTCAATAACTTGGAGAGGTTGTGAGCTTGTTGGGTGACTGGCCTCCTGTTAACCAGCTGGAAGCCCCTAATACGTCTTTTACCTCTTTCTTGTGTGAAGACTTCCTCCTATATGTAATCGACTATAAATACATTGTTTTAGAGAAACCCTCTATCGAAAAAACTATCTCTAATTAGTCTTAATTAATCTTAATCAAGTTTTAATCTTTCCTTATTTTTAGCTTAGTTCCTTTATAAGTTAGCTTATATCTCTCTCTATTTAGTAGTGGGTACTTGTTAATTTTGGGTTGTGTGAAATTTTGAAGACATTCATCTTCTATTCATTCCAAGTTTCCATTTTTCTTCATGTTGGTATAATATTCTACTCTCTTCTTTGTTTAATCTTGTTTTGAATTTATTTCTCTTATAATTAGTTGAATGTCTTTTAGAAATCATGTTATTTTTGTCTTTGAATTGAACCTACATCTATTTGCTTTGATAATCACAAGTATGTGTGAGTAAGTTGGATGGTTTGAGTTGGATGGGTTTAGCGGATCCCGTGTGGTTAAGTTGGATGGTTTGAGTTGAGATTATTGGGATTTAGTTTGGTAAAGTTGTCTCTAAAGTTCATGAGCGCTAAGTGTTTGTTCAGATGTCTAAATGAAAGTTTGGGATTTTCTCTATGTTGTTTGGTTGGTCTAGAAGTGAATGCTTAGGCTACCCTTGGAAATTCGTGACTTTGGTGGGATTAGGGTTACTAGAACGATAGTTTACTAGCATCGACCTAACGGAGATCTTGAGCGATAGGCAAAGATCGGACTTAGACAATTTGATCGAACAATCTATTCCTTGTTTCTTAACTCGTTTCTTCCTCCTTCACTTGGGTGAACCCGATAATCCTAGAGGTTCCCATCATTGATTAAAATCATCACTTTAGTTGCATTTAATTAATTATCATCTTAGCTTACTCTACATTTAGCATTTAGTTTATAGCATAGTTTAACAATCAATCAAAACTATTAACTTTATTAAACAAGGACTTGAACAACCTAAGCATTAACCTCCACCATCCTTGCATTCGACCTCGATTACTAGCACATTTAGTTGAGATATAAATTATTTTTTATTATAGGGGAGTGAGACTTAAACCTATAATTTTTTCGTCCAAATTCACCAATGGTAATAGCTAATTATGGAGTACATATATAAAAAACGTACCTGAAGTTTGTGATTCTTGAGCAAAGGATGATCGAAAGCCCGTTGCTTATAAATATCAATGCAATCAATTATAGCACCATTTTTCTACAAAAAACAAAAAAAAGGAAAACATAGTGACAAGTTCATAAAATGACATGAGTTTAATATAATGCACAAAAAAAAAAAAAAAAAAAAAAAATTCTCCAAAAAAAAAAAAAAAAAATTTTTTTAAAAAAAAGGTCATATGCACATCATGTCAGCATGCATGGATAATACATGAAAGCTTATTTATGTTCTAGAACAAATTGAAAAGGCATCAACAATAAAATGAAAAAGTTTGAGGCATTTATATCCTTCGTCTGCGAGGTGCGTTAAAAATCATTGGCTTACACTCTCCTCCTTCATCCGAAATGATGTTTTAGGTTTGTCCTACTTAAGCCTCTAGGGGATCAACCTATTTTACTTTATCTATAAAAAATAAAATAAAATGAAAAAGCTATTGGCTTAACAGTATATGTAAACTCTTTTGTAACTAGGTTTTAATAATAATATAAAAAGGAAAAAAAATTACTATGAAGCTCCTAATTGGTGGCTTGTTCAAGCTATTAAGCTGCTCTTTGAGGTCTCCATCTTTCTCTTGGGATCTTAACTCTGTTTTACGTCCATAAACTCCCTGTCTTACCATACTAATCAGAATGATAATATGAACTATTTTTACTAGAAACTCCATGTTTCCAAGTAAGATAATTATCTTTGCTTGAATTATTATATCTCAAGAGCACAATGGTTATGTGTGTATACAAATGTGATTTTTTCTAACCTCGGATGACTAAACATGTGAGAAAAAAAAAAGAAAAAAAAAAAAAAACAGAATTGGAAATATATATATCAGAATCCATCTTTTCCATAAAAACCAAATACATTTCCAATTTTCCATAATCCATAAATAATCTTAATATCCTCCTTTCCACATAATCAAATAAACCCTCCTCTCTCTCTCTCTCTCTCTCTCTATATATATATATATATATATATATAGAAATTCATGAAAATAGTGATTAACCTTCTTTACTTTGACCAATTGTGAAATTAGGCATTTAGGCGAATTAGGCCCCATAAGTTTGACCAAAAGTAAAATTTAACCCAAATCACAATATTCCCAATAAAAAATTCATTTTGTATTCATCAGCACAATTTGTTAACACATTATAACGTTTATTATAAATTTACAAAAAAATTATGCGCTTCATCATGAATTATATAAAATTGGATTTTATTTATAAAGTATTCTCACATGTATATAGATTGTATTAAAATTGGAACAAACTAATAAATATGTTCTAAAATTATGTTAATAAATTAGTTACAAATTTTTAAAAAAGTAGTAATTTTTTAGTTTATGATGAACTTAGATATATAATTATTAATTTATATAATTTAGGTCGAAAATGAAAATTGGATTTGATTTCACTTTTGGTCGGACTTATGGGGCATAATTACTACAATTGTAAATGAGAAGTAAGCTCATAATTGGCCAATGTTAAGAGGCTCAATTACTACTTCTGCGAAATTCGAATGAACGTAGAAGAAAAAACGGATCCTACAACCACATTTCGTTCATTCTCCAACAACCATAATTATCCCTACCACAACCCATGTTATCGTCATCTTACCCTTGACTGCGATCCAAAGTAACACCCCTTTGAAATGTTGTGGATTTTAGCTTTAAAGATTAACCAAAATTAATTTATTTGGTGAAAACGGATTAATATTAAAGAATAAATGTATTACATCTGAAGGTGATGTATAGAATCAAGGAGCTTCAATCTAGACGTACTAGTGTAATACTTCACTAAATTGAAGACGATATTCGGGTGGGGTACTCATATAAAAACATGTGAAAAGTCTAGCAATGTATTAACAAAAAAGAATTAGATAAACCGGTTTAGTAAAATTTTCATACCTTATGAATGTCTGATTGACCGAGTAAAGTGCGTAGTAGCACATTGTGTGCAATTGATCAAACCACTTTAACGAATTACCTATCTATAGTTCAGATTTCCAACCAGAACCATCTATTTGTCAATTCAATGAATATATGGCCAGCTTAAAAATTAGACATTAAGAATTTTGCAAGAGCCTTTCACTTAAAATGCAACTCTTTAAACTGTCATATATGCGAAAAAAAAAAAAAAAAAATAGAGGCTTGAACTATAGTACTATACTCCCTCCACATTTAAATGATGTTCCACATTGCTAATGCAAAAAACCGACAAGTAAATTAATATGTTAAGGAAAATTAAGTACATGAAGAAAGTGCGGTCTGAACTATGAAGTCCTAGGAACCAGAACTTAGGAAAAAATAGATGAATATCATTCATTTGGTATTTTCCATTTGAAAAATGTACATCATCATATAAAAATAGAGCGAGTACATTGTAATAGAAACAAGTATGAAAATTGATGTTCCATGAAAAAATGTGCTCTAACATTTTCCTCAAATATAACAGAACTAACTTAGAATCGATTTTTAGAGTTAGTCATTTTAATTGAGAAGTTATGGAACGAGGTTACCTTGATGTCATCCAGTTACTTCAGAGTATATTTCTTTAGTAATTTTGTAGAAGTTGGTTAAAATGGATAAAGGATTCAAACTCTCTAGAGTAGTCTATCTCGTTTTAAACTTGAATGATTGCCAAGACAACTTGAGCTTCATCTTGAGATGGTCTCAAGATTAAAGTTGATAAGTTCGCACATGAACTTGGTTGCTTTCTAATGGAGCTTCGAGAATGTACCTTATCCTTCACGATGTCTGAAATCAACTACAAAACACTAAAATGGCAAGATAAGAGGGTTAGTTTCATGTCTACCCATTATTTACAGTATTATCGCAATAAAAACCAAGTATCTGCGGTTCTTTGGCATCCTCATATCTCAATAGTCTGCAACAAAACATTCTTTATTTAAGGAAGTATAAAAGCAAACACAATGTATCACCATACAACAAAGCATACATCAACATTCTTGGTAGATAACAATGACAACAAAGTATGTTGATGTATGCTATGTTGTCATTGCTACTAGTCTACTACATACGAAAGTTCTGAGTACTACCTGCACAAAGCAACTGCATTCGCCATTTAAACAGAGAACACTTAAACATTATAAATAAAACATGAAATGCTCAAGACTACATACATGAAGAGAGCTGCAATTTGACATATTCGATCACCACGCATTTGGAAAATACTTATTTTTTTTTTTTGGATTGTTTTAACATAAAAACTCCAAACTATAAGGTTCTTCTTATAATATTCTAAGCAACATTTTAACTTAAAATAAAATTAATTATGGATACCATCTTCTCAAAATAATCTCGGGTAACCTGTTACCGGAATAACAGGTCATTGTTATTTTAAATTTTATTTTTCCTTGATAACATCATAATAATAAAATTATTGTTATTACTCATATTAACTCAGCTCCACCACCAGCCACTAACCCACCCCCACCGACTAGCCTCAACAACCCCCACCCCACGCCATCACCACCTGACGCCTCATTTACCGACCATCGACGGTCAGCCCTAACCAAAAACCTCAGATCTGGCAGTGAGCACCACCATATTGAACCCCATCTACTAATTACGGGAAATGGGTATATACTAATTGAACATTTACAACACAAATACATGAGATTATTAGAAAATGGGGGTGTAATTAGATTGAAGAAGAAGTATGTTATTGTTTGAGTTGGAAATTCTAAAAGGAAGAGTAAAGTTGCGTTATGTATGATATCTCTCTTTTAGGGTTTTGAGATTTTGGCCTCAATCCCTCTTGATTCTCAAAAGTCATCCATCCTATTTCAGTGGATGTGCACAATTTATAGATTAAAAACCCGCAAATTAGCAAATCGCCCTAGTGGTTACTTGTATGCGCCGGTGGTGATAAGCAGTGTTGGGTTGTGATAGTTACCGGTTTGTTATTATGGTCTGAGTCGAAGATCATCGGTCGTGGCCCAATACCTTGTAGGAGGAGGTGAAGGGTTCAGAGTGGTGGGGAACTGGGGATGATGATATTTAGACCATCCCCAAGCAAGGGTCGACTTAATCGGGTCACGACCCCGTTTTACTCTTAATCACACCTTATTAATCGTGACCCACATTCACCCACCCAAGCAGAAGGTCACGACCTAGGTCACCAACCCAATCATTTTTCCACTTTCCAACATTTTCAATCATTTACCCCATTCAATACCCCACAAAAACCTCTATCTTACTTTTTCAATTATTATTTACTAATATACTACAACTAAATTTCTTTTGTCATTTTAATAAAATAAAAACTAGTTAAATATGTTAMGTTAATTAATTTTATGGTTTACTTAAAAAAAAAATCGCATACATAATTTAAAAAAAAAAAAAAAAAAACTCATACATAATTTTTATAAAAAAAAATATATATAAAACACCGCATACATAATTTTTTTTT
>VHZZ01003284.1:70581-84537 GCA_009801015.1 Silene noctiflora
AAATTAGGAGAATTAGGGTTTTCCACAGGTAAATATTGTCCAGGAGTCAAAATAGGTGAGGATTGAGTTTCACCTATTGTACCCAAATTAAGTGATGCAGGAGCTATTGGAACAGAGCTAGATGTAGAAAGATCAACCATTATAGTTTCCGGGTTAATAATTGAATCATTCAAAGTATTTACAACAGTTGTTTCAGTAGATGCTGTAATCAATGGAGAATTATGCGACTTTTTTGCGAATTAATCGCAGTTACCATCAAATCATTAAGAACGAAAGGTTTGTGCGTCAGAGAAATCTGGGTATCTAAGGATTCTACTATAAGAGAAGGATTAGAAGATAAAATCATACCAGTGGAATCAAGAAGAGATGAGGAATCGATTGGTGTGCGAATTTTAGGAGGACGTCCTCTACCGCGCGATGGAAGCTAGAAAACATGTATTTTAATGGCGAAATACAGAGCATTCTAGAGAGAGAATCTTCTCTCTTACCCGAGGCTTTGCTTTTTCTATTATTATTATTATTATGTATTATTATTATTATTATTATTATTATTATTATTATTATTATTATTAGTAGTAGTAGTAGTAGTAGTAGTAGTAGTAGTAGTAGTAAAATTTGCCACGCCAGCTTTGACTTGCAATAACAAGTCACAAAATACCCATGTCTATTATGAGAAGAGACAATTAATAGTTAGGTTTATTTTGAGAATATATGAAGTTTGGAGTAACTTGAGAAGACCGCTAATAGTATGGAGTATTCCTATTGAATAACCCTAATTTTTTTACAAAAATGTTTTAGCACAACTAACCACAAAATGCGTATTTCTCCCACCCACGGATAGAGGTAAGCATTACAAATTTACAGTAATCTAGTTGATTGAACAAGGATGCATCACAGTTATACCAAAAATCAAGCAAGTTTGGGCACGGTCAATTGTAAGTTCCATTCACTGAAATGCTGGAGACCTTTATATATATTAACAGAAAACAGTACAAACTTTCCAAAGCTATAAGTCCCACACCATCTCATAACCAATCATCTGTAATATAGGGACATACAATTTGATCCTTTGTTAAGTTCTTCAGTGCACCCGCATTTAGTTCCATGACCACAAGAAATACTCACAAATGTCGTCATGAACAAATTTTCAAAGGACAGGCGCTTTGACTTTGCATTACATTGCATTGATCCACTTGGCTTATTCACTTTTCTCATCATTTAAGGAAGAGAAATTTTTATAAGGGCACCTTTCCTAATATTTATGTCGATTAAGGGACAAATTAAAAAGCGATAATTCTCCAAAAAACCGCTTTTAAAATTTTTGGGACTAAAGTCAAAGATTCATGACAGAGCTCAAAGGTTTCATAATAAGTGTGAACCCCCACTATAAACATAAAGTAAACAATCGGAATGGCAGCGGAAAATACGAGGTTTTTAAAACTTTTTAACGTGGAAAGTGTTTGAAACAAAGCGCGGGTTCGAAAATACAAACAAGCGGAATTAGAAGTACGGAAATACAAATACAAATAGTGTTTTGGGGAAAAGATATCCCACGAATAAAATAAAGTACGGTGGGTAAGTCTAGCAAACTAGAGACTAGGTCCAAGGTACAATGCTCGCTACCCCACACGTCTTCCAACCCCAGATAAGTTTCCACGAACCTGTCATTCATGTAAACATGAACGCCACAGTCTGTGGGGAGTAACTCAGGGTCCTCCCAACCACAATACATCAAATCGCACATAAACAAGCACGTTAAACATGTAAGCATACATGATAATTATGATCAGCATAAGCATTTGATAAGATAGATAACTAAAGCATATAATAAGCATATGGAAACAATAAAGATCAAAGGCATACGAATCATTCATAAATGATAATCCGACCCAAACATCACATATGGAATCATTATGACAGCCAACATAGATATCATATAACATGGATATCAGGAAGCCAACAAATAGTACATGTGAGTGAAAACCGTAGCCATTACTTTGAAAGTCTTTTAGCAAACAAGCACGGGACGTGGCTACTAACGTCACATGCCCACTTATGGCTTACATCTCACCATAAATACGGATGGGAACATCAATTCCGGCAATCATATCGCAACTAAAGGCTTGCATCTCACCTTTAGTGTCCGATAGGATTAAAGCAAACCTAACCATACGGGTGTCCGGCTCAGAGGTTACCTTTAAAACATGTCCAAGACACCACGCATAGTCATACAAGTGTTTGGCTCAGAGATTACCTTTAAAACATGTCTGAGACACAACCAATCAAATAAGTATGAGATGAAACTAATGGAAAATGGCATATGCATTCATTCAACACATATAACAAGCTCTCACTACTCTAGACACATATTTTTCCCTGGTAGAACAACTAGCTAGGTACGTCCTAGTCTACATCTAGCCAGACTCACGATATGCGGCAGTGCAGCCCGCACCCAGACTCGATCACTAGACACGATGGTCGAGTACCCCCAAACGCCAGTGCAGCGCGAAAGTGGCGGAAGTGTCAAGAGCTAAAGCACACTTGCCAGTGCAACGCAAGTGGCCAATCTGTACTTGCCAGTGCAGGACAAGTAGCGAAACCGTACTTTTCAGTGCAACACAAGTAGGGTGGAGGCAAGTTAAGTAAGAATATACGGCATCATGTCAATTTCATTCATTAGAAACATAAGAGATAGAGATGTAGACAAATGACAGCATATGATAACTCATATATGAACTATATATGATATTACATGCGAATATAACGTAAATATCTCATACATACATCATTCATAAAACATGTGAGTGAATAAGAGAAGAAAGTAAAGAAGCAAGGGCTCCCAGCCAGTCCATGTGACCGGCCGCCGGCCAACCGGCCCAGCCAACTTCTTAGACCAAAACTATAAAAACGAAACAGAAACTTCCTAGCCGGTCAGTGGACCGGCAGCCGGTCCACCGGCTGGGACTACTTGTTATACCAAATTCCCCAAAATTATAGCAGAGACCTCCCAGCCGGCAGTGGAGCGGCAGTCGGTCCACTAGCTGGGAGAACATCCCAACACTTTATAAACAAAAGTCATCAGTGTGCTCCCAGCCGGCAATGCACCGGCTGCCGGTCCACCGGCTGGAGGCACCTGATGATATTTGTTTCTCCAAAAATCGAAAGACAACAATTAGGAGGTTCACAGCCGGCCAGTGACCGGCCGCCGGTCCACCGGCTAGGGATCCCTGTATATAAAAAATCACTATTTTCACATAATTAACATGTTCCCAATGCAAATTTACATTTTTCATGAGACGGTAAACACGTATAAGACATAAACCAGCATGTAAACTAACAACCATCCAACATATGACCAATCTTTCAACCAATTGTTTACATTTACTCAACTTTCATGGATTCTTCATAGAAATAGCATCAAACATGATAAAGATGATAATTTTAACACAATTTAACCATCAACACAACTAACCATCCATAATTCACAAGAATTGAACATTTGGAAACATGAATAAACTTGAAACATCACAAAGCATGTAAATTTAGCAACTTTGACATCCTTAAGACTACAAACACACATGTATACACAAAGAATTGATGTAAAGTTGAGTAACCCATCACCGTTACCTCGAAATCGTCTTCAATCCTCGCAAGAGTCCTCAACAAGGTAAGTATCCGCCTCCGGGTCGTCAAGTTTCTCACCTAAACAACAAAGGAAAGAGTTAGACACGAATTTCAAGACTTATAGAGACGGGACAGAATTTCGGACGTCTTTAAGACGAGCGTTTTCTTACTTAGAAAGATGAGGGACGATGAGAGGAGAAGAATGACGCAAGCGACACTCGAAACGGACTAAAAACGAAGAAGTTATGATGATTTTAGTGATGAATTGAAAGAGGAACAACAATGGTGAATGAAGGGGAAGAGTGGTTTGCTGAAAAATGAATGTGGAAGATGAAGAAATGAGGGTTTACGAGGGAGTATAGGAGGAATTAGGCCCAATAAGCGACTTAGGCCCATATATGCTCAATTTGAGTCGATTTTAGCTTAAATTACGTCTCAATGCTACTATACACTCGGGAYGGACCATAATATTACTAATATAAATATTATACCATAAAATTCATATTTTATAAAAATAAGCTTTAAAATCATAATTATTTTAATTAATTATCAAAATAGCTTAAAATATGAAATCGGTAAATTACGAGTGTTACAATAAGGGGTTTTCGCCCTCTCATAATTCAACATCCTCAATGGTGAGACTCCCCGAATTTTTTCTCTCTTTCTCTTGTTCATTCACTTTATTTTCCATTAACTTTCCATCAACCCTCCCTAATTCATATTACATCTATGCAACAATGGAGTTTTCCAACAATATTAATTATCACATACATAAATTTGGGAACCTCCTCGAAAACACCAAAGTTTAGAAGTGTTTTGATTTGGTAAACTTCCCCAAAACTAGAGGCACCCCAAATAATGGAAGGTAAGTGCAACAATGAGGTTTCCTCATATGAGGATAGAGAGTGCATATGGGGAGGTGATTTTTTGCCTTTACGGATTCTCTTAGTGATTTTGCACAGTACAAAATCTTGGGCAACATATAGCTCGGTGAATTTACAAGATGAATCTCTATGTTCTTTGAATAAAAAAATTCTATTAAAATAGCAAAGTCTACTTTATGTTTCTTAAATTAGAAAACCCACGAAAGATTACAACACCCATGACTGGTAGTCAAATAATATGACCAAACATAAATGGTTATTAATTGTGATATCGGTAGAAACAATATCCGGCCTTTGTGAAGTTCTTCAACGCAGCCACAATTAGCTTCTATGGTCACAAGGAATACTCACAAAGGCCACAAGCCCACAATGAACAAATTTTCTAACTAGGGATGCTTTGACGTAGCATTGAATTATTCCACCAGTCTCTTTCACTTTTCTCGTGCAAGGAAGAGATCTTTTCAATCCCTCTTTTTCTAATATTTAAGACTATCAAGGGACAGAAAACAACGATTTCTAAAGCATATCTACATTTGCATATACAGGGCCTAAAGTCGAAGATTCATGAGAGATAACCTCATTGACCTACTTATATGGGGATGTTCACCCTCTTACAATCCATGACTTTCAGTGATTTTGCACGAAACAAAATCTTAGGCAGCCTATAGCCCGGTGAATTTTAATCTCAATTTTCTTTGAATAAAAAAGAATTATTAATATAGTAAAACCTATTGTATCTTTTATAAGTAGAAAAAACCAAGAAAAGTAACAACATCCATATATGATAGGTTACAACATATCGCTTTTATTTGAGTTTGTCATATCCTTATTTATACAACTCCCTTTGTTTCAACCATTTCAGTAAAATTCTCAATATGTAAGAAGGAATTTGAAGAATGCAATGAAATCGATTGAAGAGCTTAGTTACTATTCAACATTTGGCCCCCCAAACAAGAGGGTATATCCTCTTTGAGGATGATGTTTGCTTACATCTCCCAAATAAGAAGCCTTGTAAGTCTTAGGAATATCTGCAATGACTTTCATTGGCACATGTTTTGGATAATAAAATTGGTTATTAGAGTTAACAAATTCAATGTTAGAAGCATAACAAGTCCTGGTAAAATCGTCGGTGATAAAAACTCCAGACCCCATTGGTGTTCGTTTAGGCATGTTTGGGGGACTGTAAACCTTCCCTCCTAATTGCACCACCTTTGCAAAATCTTTCATTGATAGAAACAATTCTTTGGGCCAATAACCTACCGGTTCGTTCTTTTTGTCCCCTAAATCCTCAAATAGCCACCAATTACCTGTTTTTGGATCCTGCAAAAGGTCATTAGTTAGTTACTTTCAGAGATTTAAAATGAAAATTTAGATCTATTAGATTTAGGACAATTTGTAATTTTGTTTCTTTGAAATCGATAAGTATATAGTGGAATTAGATCCACTGGTATTAAGATGGATATGGAAATAGATATGGATATATATCTACCTTTATTCCTTACCAAGTTTGTACGTGGATGTGAACATTTATTTTAAGGAAAATGAGATGGCGCCACCCGGTGACACTCAATTTGAGCCCCACCGAGGATATTATCGTAAATTTGTCAGTTATTTTGCTTTCTCTCCATCTAAATTTGAAATTCGAACTAAATAGTGTTAAAGGGTAGCATAGGAAGTTAACATTATTAATTAGTTGTAGCAATAATGATAACTATATATTAAAAAAAATCTCAAAAATATTGGCGTTTTTCGTGGAACAACATTCAACAATTCAGCGTTGAATCAAGAGTGTTATAGGCTGCAAAAAATAATTCCAAACCCCCGTAGAAACAATTCAGACCTTTGGCGGAATGGTACCTTGGTGCAATGGGGGTAAGGTGTATACGGGTTCTAAACTCCTTTACAACAATTTTTGTTATTTTTTTTAAAAATTTGTTTTAGTTAGAATTTGAATATTAAATATGTCATTTTGTGAATTAAAGTGGTTGAAACAAACATTTTTATTGGACCATCTTGTTATATTATAAATTAAGACTATAACAATGTTAAAGTATACCCTTATCTTATTTTCTTGGGCTCCATTTATGTAGGTGATTTGTTTACATTTTTTTTAGCGGTATTTAAATCAGAGGTGAAGAAATTAATGGGACGGAGGGATTATAATAATACAAATTACGTCCCGTTCATTTATTTACGTTTTATGTTCATGATTGAGATAAAGTGAGTAAAATGACTTGGACGGAGGGAGTAGTAGTAAAAATTAAACAAATCGCGACAACTTTGCAAGTTAAAACGGTCATTTTTGGCATACTATGTGAGCGTCACTGGTAGCATTTGAATCTAATACTCCGAGCAAACTAAATTCAATCAACCAATTTTGAATTTTGAGAAAGAGAATTGAAGTAAAAAAAAAGTCCTAGAATAATCACGTATTGAACTTTGAGAACCGTAGATGAACATAAATGAAGAAACGTATTATTATGTTGTAGATAATTTTATGTAATTTAGTGCAAATATTATTCTAATTTGATTTAGTTAAGAATTTGATTTTAGTTGAATACCTATTAGATAATGTAAATTACATAACTATTCTTACATATTTGGTGCAAAAACAAAAACCAACTACTTATTTTCTTATTTTTCATTTTTTTTAATTATGGTGACGCCCTATCGCCATCCTTTTAAGGAAAATACAGGGGAAAACAATGTAAGTTGTCAATCACGAATCTGAATTTTAATTAATAACCGAAGACTACTGCAATGCCTTCACTCTTCACTGGCTATGTTATGATATTATATAATTAGAATACTAAATAACGTATCCCTTATGGTTTTCTTTCAGGAATAAAGAATACTAAACTATGAATCCATATAAGAACAATACGGAGTACTTTGTAAGTAATATTGGAGCACTTACCCTGAAGATACTAAATGCCATGGCGTATACTGATTTTCCAAAAACAGATACAGGTTTGTTAACTTCCCCCATAATCCTTTTTCGGCTTACTTGTACATAGCCTGGGCAAACCGCATTATAGCATCCTGTGTTTCGTTGACCATCTGCCTGAAGTTGTACAAAAAAAAAAAAGAAAACAATTAACAGATGGAATAGAAGGCCCATTAATGGTCTATATATTTCAATTTGTGCAAAATTAATTAATCTATTTCCTCGTTATATTGACAAAGTGTTAAATCTTACAGTCCATGAACTGTATGTCCGTGGTTCATGGTCCCCATACAGTACTGGATTGATCTGAAAAATAAAATAAAAAAATGTTAGTAAAATATGTAGAGTTGTATAAGATCATATTTGTAGAAAATGAATTCAAGTCCTTCCGAAATTGATATATTTTTTTAATTATATGTGTAACTAATTAAGATGATTTCCCAATGGTCATTATTATACAAAAAAGATTACAAGAGGCTATAGATGATAATGACTTACAGTCCATCCATATTCTATACTATTGTATGGACCATCAACACCAGTTCCAATCCATAACATAGCCTCGTTAACTTGAGGAGCTACTACTGTCGAATTATATACACTGATTGTTGTTTTTGCTCCGTAAAATTGCATATTGGTCGGTGTTGTGACTGCTGCGTACTGTTGGTGAAAATACATTAACATATGGTAGAAAATTAGAAAATATTGTTATTATAACTCGTTGTAACTTCTGTTAATTCATCTACCTAATCTATTTCACCCATCTCCTTACCATTAGTTACAATACATGAGTTTTGGAAATGGTATGTTGTTGTCAAGTGTGATCATACTTACATGCATACTAGGCGTAAGCGCTGCATTTGGAGATCCAAGTCTAGGGTGGTGTCTTTGGTTTAGAAGAGTCATTTCCCTGGGCAAATCATGTTGAATTCTCATGAATGGGACTGTTCCATAAGGACATTCTTCAACTTCATCTCTCAATCTAGCCGTAGCTTTTGTCTGCTTTCTAGATATTGGTCTTGTTGGCTTAGGTACAGAGCTAGGTCTCCTCTATTCACGAATAACACATTTTATTAGTCAACACTCAAAACACCATAACTATGTTTAATAACCAAAACAAGACAACACCACTGATATTACTAATAAACTTAAACGCAACATTCCCAGATATAATTAAATATAAATACATAAATATATTACCAAATTTACATGATTTCGGTATGATATGCCTTACAAACTCAGATTCGATTAAAAGATAAGTAGAATACCTTAATAATTAAGGTTGGTCTCTCCTAAGTTTTAAGTTTTACATTAATACTATTATAAGATTCAAGTCCATCTCCACAACTTTTTTTTAGTCCAAATTCACCAATGCCGGTAACCAATTACAGAGTACATAAACAGAAAATATACCTGAAAGTTGTGATTTTTGAGCAAAGGGTGATCAAAAGCTGGTTGCTTATAGACATCATAACAATCAATTATGTCACCATTTTTCTGCACAATCAACGAAAAACAAGGTCTCGTAAGTTTCGTAAAAGGAAACATGTTTAATATAGTCCAAATTTCATAAATGGAACGTGTTTAGTATAGTTCAAAAATAAAATATAAAATCCCCAAAAATAGAGGCATACATTAAAAAATATAAAAGGTATATGCACATCATGTGTCCTGACATACATAGGTAATACACTACAAGAAAATGGTCTCATTGCGACGGAAAGATTGCAACCGAGTCTTTCTCCGTCACAATTACAACCTTGCTTGAGATGGATTATGCAACGGTATTTTTATACTGCGACAGGATATCCGTAGCCAAGTGAAATCTGCCTACACACACACACACTTTTGTATGTAAGTTTAAACGTAAAAAAGGAGAAGTTTAACCTTGAAACTCTTAATTGGTGGTTGGTTCAAACTATTAAGCTGCTCTTTGATGTCTGCATTCTTCTCTTCGAATCTTGACTCTGTATTTCTTCCATCAACTCCATAGCTTACCATACTAATCAGAATGATAAAGTGAACTATTTCTACTGAAAACTTCATGTCTACGAGTAATCTAATTATGTTTGCTTGGATCATAATATTCTAAGAGCACAAGCATTATGTGTATATATATGTGGATTTTTTTAATCTAGGATAACAATTAAATTTGATGAAAATTTAAAAGTAGTAATATATATGAAGATTCCCATCAAACCAAAATATTTGTCCCATAATATCTATATCATACTAAGATCCTCATTTACATTTTAAGGTCATTTGTCACAGCCCACAGGATATCTCTAATTAGTCTAATCCCTGAATTACAAGGTTTATGGAAAGGATGCCCTTTTGTATGAGACACATCATCAAAATAAACCCTTCTCTTCAAATTTAAACCAAGATCATATGGATTCTCAGGATCTACTCATAGGGAAGTGATGAGCACAATCCCTATGATTCATATGGACTCTCAGGATCTACTCATACATGATTAAAAATCACTAAGATTTCTTGGAGTAATAATAAAATTTGAAGATAGAAATGTTTTTTTTTTTTTTTTGGTGTAAAATTCACATGGTCGATTTTGATGCTCACTGGATTTGAACTCGATTCATGAGCACCTTCGCTCATGACTTTATCAACTATACTAGTTGACATCAGCTGAAAATTCTGTAACAATGTATAAGCAGAATAATTGATAGACCTAGTTTGTATAAAATCTTCTGAGCTTATGATGCCTGGGCAGAGTGCATTGTAGCATAGTTTGTTCTATTTGTCAAACCACCTTAAGCAATTAGGTATTATCCAAAATAAATCACATAGGGAACAGTCTGTAGTTCAGACCACAAAATTATGTACATGTAAATTCAATGAATATGTTTGGCTTAAAAATTGGACAATAAGAAACTTGAATCAGCCCTAACTTGGCATGCAACTCTTTGAACGTCGTATTCTGGACGTTATTCACGAACAACTAGAGGTTTGTATTATACCGAATTACTGAGTAATGAAAACAAGGATAGCAAATGATGTTCCGTGAAAAATAAGCTCAGCATTTTCCTCAAAATTATAACAGGACTAACCTATTATCAATTTCTGAGTTAGTCATAGCTAAGAATTTACCGAACGAGATTACTTTGATGCCATCCAATTACATTAGAGTACATTTCTTAAATAATTTCATAAATGTTCACTAAAATATAGACAATGGATCCAAAACCCCTGAAGTAGTCTATCCTGTTTCAGACTCGAATGATTTCCAGGACAGTCTGAACCTGATCTCAAGCTTAGATGGTCTTGAGAGTAAAGTAGATAAGTCCGCGCCCTCAACTTCAATGCTTTTCAAAGGATGCTTCCAGCATTCCACCTTGTTCTTCAGGATGTCCAATATCAACTACAAAACACCAATATGGAAAGATAAGTGGGGATAGTTCAATACTTTGATGGCTCCTTTCAGTTTAAATACAATCGCAATAAAACTAAACTGTCAACGAACCATGGCATTCTCATATCTCAGTAGTCTACAACATGTTTCTTCGTTTAATGATGCATCAAAGCAAGCATAATACATATCACCATACAACAAAGCATACCTCAGCAGTCTGGAAACTCATCGTTATGGATAACACATCAGGGTGGCAGCTCCAAAACAGACCATCCAAAAGGGCAGCAAGCGAAGATTCTCCATAATGCCAGTCGCAGGTTTCAAGCAGCTTCAACTCTCTGAGTTTATATGGTGGGCCAGTAACAATATTCTTCAGCCAGTCTTCGTCTACCACAATCTATGGATTTCAACATAAAAAAAATTCCACAGCAGTTATACATTCGTACTACATACAAATGTTTGCCCCCCTCGGCTCCAGGTTAAATTATACGGAGTTCTACCAGCACAAAGCAACTATTTTCGTCATTTGGACGCTTAATACTTGAACATTATCAAGAAAACATGAAATGGTCGAGACTGCATACCAGAGTGTTGCAATTAGTCACATCCATCACCAGATATTTAAAAATGTTTGTTTCTACCAGAAACGTCTTTAGGGTAACAAACCACGAAGTGCTTATTGATTCCACCCATGGACAGAACTGAGTACTACAGTGATCCGGTGGACTGATCAAGGATAGAGACGCTTCCATGTCACAGTTATACCAAAAATCAAGCAAATTAGGGGCCTCAATTGTGGCGTTGTTCAAGTCTAAGCCGTCTTCAATGCGAATCTCCTTCAAAGAAACGATTGAGATCTTTAAGCAACTTAGCAGTAAACATGAATTCAATACTAAAGTTTCCAACATCACAAGTCCAGACACCATCTCAGCAATTATATCATCTGTAATATCGGCACAAATAATTGCCACCTTTCTCAAGTTCCTCAAGGCACCCACATTTAGTTTCCATGGCCACAAGAAATACTCAGAATTACCGCAATGAACAAACTTTCTAAGTGTGGATGCCTTGACGTTAAATTGCATCGATCCACTTGACTCATTCACTTTTCTCCCCCAAGGAAGATATATTTTTTCAAGACCGGCTTTTGTAATATTTAATTCGATCAACGGACAGAAAGTGACCATTCTCTGAAGCATATCAGCATTTATAATTTCCGGGGTTAAATTTAAACACTCAAGAGAGATAAGCTTCATAGTCTCGTAATATGGGACGTTCACCTTCTCACAATTCAAGACTTTCAACGAATTTGCAGAAAATAGAATTTCAGGCAACCTATAACTCGGTGAACTTCCAAGAAGAATCTCGATATTCAACTCCTCCACTTGGTTCTGCACCGCAATCCCTATCCATCTATCAACCAACAGTTCAAGTGTTTCATCAATCCTAGGGAACTCGAGCTGAAGTTTCCGTATTCTATAATTACGTATAGAATATCTTTGCATAGCCTTATCTATAAACCCCACATACTTTTGAACAAACCCATCATCAAAACACTTTTTGTGGTGACCCCCTTGTATGACAATGACACACTTCCAAGTACTTAGGCCGAAAATCCAAAACCGGGATCGAGGACCAAGCTTCATACCAGCTTTTAGACAATACACTAGCACGACACGCCTCTTTGGTATCAAGTACTGAAAGGATCATATGAAGGAGAAACTCCGGGAGTTCTGATATTCTATCAATGGAACCTCTCCGTCTCTTTGCTACTTTCTCCTCCATAATTTTCTCAGAGGAATTTCGTCGAACAGGTGACATGCAGTACCCTGAATCCTCAATATTTCGCCTAAAAACAACCTTTGACTATAATTAAACAATACCCAATTCAATAAACTATCGATTGTAGCAATTCACCAAGTGCAATTCAAAGACGGGAAAGAAGAAAACATACAAACTTCGGATCAATTCGCTCGGCTCAATTCTTCATTTTTGGGTCATAAAGGGCAAGAGAATGAGATAATTCGTATAGAAGGAAATGAAACGAGTAGTTCTTATAAATTGAGAAGGTTTTATTTTTTTGTCGGAAATGAAAATACTGAAGACGAATCGTCTCTTTTGGCGCCAAAATTTGTCTTGATTTACAGGTTTAAATGCTCTCTAAATGGACCTCCATTTCCTATAAACGACCCAGATCAATTGTAATGATCCAATGCTTAAATCGTTTTATAAAAATAAAGTTTTAATGAAGGGAGAGAAAAAATATATTAAAATATGGTTGTATTAGAGAGAAAATTGAGAGAAATAAATGGAGAGGATTCAAATTCGTTTAAATGCTAAGTAACGGTAGCATTGATGATTCAAATCTTTTGGTTAAAGGCATTTTCTTTTGGATTTGATTTCAGCTCATTTCAGTTCAACTCAATTCTACTCAGTTCAGCTTCATTTAGTTTAGCTGAGCTTTTCTCTTTACAAATTAACTTTTGCTGCAGTTTTGTTCACTTCAGTTCAACTCAGCTCCATAAAGTTCAGTTCTGTTCAAAGTTCAAACGGTTTCATTCCAAAAGAACAGGGTCAAAATCCCCTATTAACTAAAACATTAACACGCCTTAAAAAATCTCGCTCAAAATTCCCGCCCATATATGTTAAAGAGTACTGGAAAATTGTTCTTAACTAGTATAGATCCCGTACTATAATACAGTATTTGTAGAAAATTTGTGTTACAGAAAATTGTAATTAAAATGTTACCATTAATCATTTACATTTAATAAATCAACTGTTTATAAATTTTCTATTAATATGGATGGATGGCATTTTTTTTATTGATTTATCAAGGGGCATTCTAAATAAAATTATTTGCATAAATCTAACTTTACTTTTAATTTAATGTTATAATGTACTAAATATAATATTAGTAAGAGGTAGAAAATAAGGTTACTACCATCTAACGATGCTTTAAGTTAAGTTAGTTCTCGTTTGGTTTATTTTACTTTTAATAAGAAAATATATAAATATTGTTCATTTTTTACAAAAATACTCCATACTACATATTACTCAAGTAAAAAACAAATATTCCGTTTGTAATTTTATCCTTACATTTTCACAACAAAAACGCTATATGTTGAATGAGA
>VHZZ01003285.1:63745-73959 GCA_009801015.1 Silene noctiflora
GGCTACCGTCTACCAATTTTGGTGGAGGTAAGCCCCAATTTTTCCGTTTTTCTTACTAAATATCTATTAATTATATGCAAATAACTCTTGCCTCTTCTTTATTGGAGATTTGTCCTCACCTTTGTGTGAATTTTGTCCTCATCTTGTGTGAGATTCATCCCTCTATTTGAGAGGTTCAAGAACTATTTGGAAGATCAATGTTCTTATCTGTAGTCATATGGTGTTGCAATGGATATTGGATTATTGCTTACGATTTGTGAGACCGGACAAGATTCACCTCTTTCAAAACTTTATTATCAGATCTATGGATCCCCTCACAGTTGGATGTATGAAGAAACTGCGGTATTTTAGAGGGTGGTGTGTAGAAGCGCTTTTATCTAATACGATATGGTTTCAGGAAGAGTTTATCTTATTTGTGTTTTACAAATTTGTATTCAGTTAATTTTAATTTTTGTTGCAATTGTCTTATAACATATTATTCTTATTACTGAAATTGATATTTTACTCAAAAAAAAAATCTATGTTAACAACATTGTCCTATTGTTCAATCCTTTACATCTCCATGAGATCCACCCGTACACTAAAATAATTGTACATTTACGAAATAAAAAAGGAAACACACACCCAGTAAAGTTCAATCCTCCACACTCCCATTTGAATTTCGACATTTAAATATATGTATTAGAAAATATTTACCAAATCAATATATAGATATATAAAAGAGGCTTTTTTCGAAGTACGTGGTAGTCTCTAAATTTTTTGAAACACTTGATATTTTCTAGATAATTATTTAATTTCAAAAACATAATCTATTAATGAACTTAATCTGTTAATAATAAATAATAGTCTCCAAATTTTTTGAAATACTTAATATTTTCTAGATAATTACTTAATTTCAAAAACTTAANCGTGGTAGTCTCTAAATTTTTTGAAACACTTGATATTTTCTAGATAATTATTTAATTTCAAAAACATAATCTATTAATGAACTTAATCTGTTAATAATAAATAATAGTCTCCAAATTTTTTGAAATACTTAATATTTTCTAGATAATTACTTAATTTCAAAAACTTAATCTGTTAATGAACTAATAATAAATAATAGTCTCCAAATTTTTTGAAACACTTAATATTTTCTAGATAATTACTTAATTTCAAAAACTTAATCTGTTAATGAACTTAATCTCTTTATAATAAATAAATATCGTACTATTTAGAAACTCTAAAATCAATAAATAATAAAAAAATAATAGTAGATAGCAGCTGTCTACTTCGCAAGCGTCTCTACATATAGTCATATAGAGTCCCAATTGTACCACTACATCTAATAACAAACCAATAATTATTATCCAAACTGGTAACCTACTATTATAAATACGCTCAATTCATGCTTACTTTTATTATTTTTCCTTTATTTATTTTTTTTCCAATTTTATGAATATGATAACTGTTACTAATTGTTTTACGATACATTGATTATACTATTACATTGATACTGATTTAAATTTATGTATGCTTATTTTGAGGTAAATAATGACACAATGAAATTCGGCAGAACACTCCAACAATGCAAAATTCAGGCCGCAAGCTTAATGCTTAATGAATTCGGCTTAATCGTTTGTTTTCTCTTGCAAGTTGTTCATTCTTGACAAGTGTAATTAAGTTTCTGAATTGATAAAACGGTAAGTTAGTGCTATAATCAAAAAGTTTATATATGAAGCTAATTAGGTTTTTCGTTTTTGTCTTCTTTTGTTTATAACTGTTATAAACATAAAATATAGTTTGGTCTCATTTGTTTACATATTGAGATTTAATAATCATATGGGTTCATAATTATTACCTTTGCTCATAGATATCGAATGTTTACATGTACTCCCTTTGTTCCGGTAATTTGTTTGGTCTCATTTGTTTACTTTTTGTCAACCAAATTATTGATGATCAAATTGCACATCAATTAGGGCAAAGAGAGTATCAACTACATAGGCTTTAACTATATAGAACTCATACAAGTAATACAACAAGTATACATGACAACTATGTTTACCGTAATAGCTCTCCCGAGACATCGCCCTCTATAAGTCTAGGAGTTTTGGATTTAGATTACAAATCGACCTAGGTTTTGCGGCTTGATCTCTGCATTATTGTCAAGCAAGTAAAAWTATGATTTTGTTTATTAATATTATAGCATTGAATTGAACAAAGGCTTAGCGTAGTATGGATGAGAAATCCCGGGAAATTGAGAGAGACCAAGTGGTAAATGTTACCGTGTATCTTTCAGAAATAAAAGARGGATTTCTTTTAGATTAATTATTACATTAAGCCATTGACTAAAACTAATATCCTAAAAATAAAGTTTAAGTGACGTGATGCCCTAGAATAAATCATTGGTTTGATATAAGTATTCTAATTTTCACTTATTTAAGTTAGTTTAAAAGTATTCTTGAAGTTTGATATCAATCAAATACTAATATTTTTCACACTCAAGAGCTTACATTTTTAAAGACTCGCTCAAAAATAAAACAATAATTAGTAACCGTGCAACGCACCGGCATGAAATCTAGTTACATTATATGATGTACTATTTAAACCAAATTGGTTATTTTTTTTTGTGAAAAAAACAAATTGATTATTGAATAACAATCAGAAATCTTTTTTTTTTCTAAAAAAAAAAAGGAATCAGAAATTTTTTGTCTAAACTTTTAACTTCCTAATCAAAAATCTTTTGACACGTCGTTGTTATTGAATTCTGATTGTTTGGGAAAACAGGTTGACGGAAAACAAGAAAACAAACCCAACATTATAATTATAATAATTATAATTATAATTATATATATTAATCTTCTAAGATCCACTGCCTACATGGCATCCTAATATTTCAGCCATGCTTAGCATCTGTAATTATTTTGAGTTATTTTGTGTAATTTGAACATTGCACATCTGTAATTATTTTGAGTTAATTTGAACCTTGCACATATTAAGAGAAAAAAAGGAAAAACTTAACATAATACTAAAGAATAAATTATGATTATCAATCAATCCCTAAATTCACAAATATTTCAAGTTCAGATAACCAATAGCAAAAAATAGATTCTAAACTAATTACTATAGGTCTATAGCTACATGATATTTTTTAAGCAAAATTACGGAATATACTCAATATATGATTCTAAAACTAATTTATAACCGAAATTACGAAATATATTTTAAATTCTTATATTGAGGATATTCTTCCGAAAAAAATGCACTCTTAACCATGTCTACAAACTACCGCGTAATGGTAAAAAAAAAAAACAAAAAAAACTCCATTAGTTATTGTGGTTGTCAGTAATTATTAAGTTAAGAGGGTCTTATACTGTGAGACGGTTATATAATGGGAAAAGACAGCTTATTTTTTAGCATTAAATGAATAGTTTTCTATTCTTATAAAAATAGACCGTCTCACGGTGAAGGACCCTCTTATTTTATAACTTTTGACTCATTAGATAAAAAGACAATTATTTGTTAATTTAATAATAAAACTGAATGTTTTTTTTTATTAACAAAAATGGACATTTTCATAGGTGAGGTCGTCTTAATCTATATAATTTATGAATAAATTTTACAAGCACCATTATTTTTTTTTTATGCCTTTTTAATGTGTATACGAGGGTTGAAGGGCGGACTTCCTACCATTATTATATATAAGTAATGATCTACGGAGTAATACTTTAACTCTATGGAGTAATTGTCATCTACTTAGTTTATTTCAGTAGAAGATACGATACCCTAAATTATGAGCCGCTTCATTTGAGATTATTTTCCCGATAATTTTTTACACCATTTAAGTGGGGTTATATATCTTTTATATTGTCTATATATCTCAAACGGGTTGGGCGGGTCAGATTATACAGGTCGGGTACAGTGGGTTCAAACACGGGTCAAGTCATACCGGTCATGGGTCGGGTTAATATTGGGGCAAAGTGTGGGTCAACAATTAGTATCTAATGCCTTTTATAAATCGGAAAAAACATTTTTTCAAAAGCTAAAGTATATTTAATATTAATATTTTAATCATATTTAATGTTTAGTTTTTTAATTATTTTTCCAAATATATTATATAAACATTAATATTTTAATAAAAAAAATATTTATCTTTGACTCAACGGGCCAACCTATTTGAGTCGGGTTTCACTTAAATTAACGGGTTATTTTGGGTTCCAGATCGAACGGGTTACGGCTCGAGATTTTTGGGTTTTGACCCTGGAAAAAAATGGATGAGGTAAGGTCGGATCGAAATTTGAAAGGTCTTTATCTCAGTCATGTCTTAAACTCATAACTTGTCATTTAGTTAAAATAATATGAATACGAATTGTACACATAACCAACTCTAATTTGTTGTGTTTTACATTTATATAAGATCGACTTTCCTATGACTTTAACTTTATTAATAAGGCCCTGTTCTTTTGAACTTAAAGTCACTTAACTTAAGTTCACTTCAGATCCTATAAGTTCAGTTCAATTTAGTTTAGTTCAGTTCAGTTCAGTTCAGATCCTATAAGTTCAGTTCAGTTCAGATTCTATAAGTTCAGATCAGTTCAGATCCAATAAGTTCAGATCAGTTCAGTTCAGTTCAGTTCAGATCCAATAAGTTCAGTTCAGATCCTATAAGTTCRGTTCAGTTCAGATCCTATAAGTTTAGTTCAGTTCAGATCATATAAGTTCAGTTCAGATCCTATAAGTTCAATTCAGTTCAGTTCAGTTCAGATCAGATCCGTTTCAGTCCAAAAAAACAGGCCTAATATATGAAGTATTAGCTACAGAGTATAAAACAGCCCATGAATTTTACGGGTTTAAAACTAGTTACTTCTCTTTCTCCTTATTATCCCGGGTCTCATGACGGTCCCAAATCTATCATCCCTCTTGTCAAACTATATAGCGATAACTATGATGATTGGACTCTTCTATGCGAATGACTCCTAAATCTAAATGAAAGATTGATTTTTGTGGTGGTACAATCTACCCGTATACTATAAAAATCTCGCGTGCTTGCTGTGATGCAACAAGAGATACGTTCAACTCCTCCACGTGGGTTTCAAAGTTGAGGTAGGGAATATGAGAACAAGAGTTAGCTCAAGTGGTAAAAGCTCTCTTATCTCAACCATGAAGTTGGAGGTTCGATTCTCACCCACGACATACTAGCTCATTTGAACCGAAATAATAATAATAATAAAAAAAATAGGTAAGTGAAACTTACCCATTGTTGCATGATGGGATCAATAATAATGTCATTTACAAGAACCTTGAGGTTCCATGTTTCCTCCACCCACAGTTTTCGCTCCATGTCAAGCGTAAGGTAATCAACGGGAAGGTTTTGCCAAGTCCGCACCATATGGATTGCATCAAAAATCAGTACTTCTCCCGAGGGACTTAAAAGAACAAGGATAGGCGTACCTTTGAAACGCCATTCAACTTCGAAGAAGTAAATTGCAGTGTCTGTGACCATTGAAGGTTGGACTGAGTACCATGGCATCAAATTTTGCAAGATCTCTAGCTGATTTTTGATGGGGTCCTCTGCAAACGAGTTGTTTATAATGGGTATCCATACAATTTCATCATCTCGAGGGTCAAGGGTGACACGCTTAAGACTTTCTATATCTTCAGAAGGAATGTCTATCCCTGAGATTAGTAATAACACACGTTTCCCTCTCAAGACGTCAAGATGATCCTGCCAGATCCATTACACATGACATTGGGGTTTAGAGCTATAAAGAATAAAGGGTAGCAGTACTAGTTACGACAAGTTCGAAAATACGCGGTTTTGCTAACCTAAAAAATAAGGATTGTTGATTTGTAAATAAGGTGAATTAGACTCCCTTTAAAAATCCAGTTTTACCCTTCTCAAAATTACTCACTTTTAAAATTATTTTCACGTGAGTGTCCACCCTTCTAATTGAGTGCCCAAATCAAGTTAAGCACATACCTTTCTCTTGGTCTCACCCTGGTAAATTGGGGGCATGTCTTTATCTGTGACTAGAACTCTCATGATTCCAACAACGTCAGTCAGATTTGATAATTTGGAATTAGTAGTTTCCAGTGCCCCTACATCGGTTCAAATATTGAAGATTTTAAATCATATTTCAAATTATGGGTTTAGAATTAGGTAGATATACATTCACTTACTTCCACATTCCTTTGTCTTAGATAATGTGCGGATTAGCTCTTCGTAGAGTGACTTGAGCTTTTCAACTTCTATTGGGGTTTGAATCCCTAATAAATATCTGCTCATCATAATACGACTTACATCATTCAAAGCTTTAAACATAATTATACTCCATATATCAATCAACAAAAATACTACGCACGGTGATATGCAACTATTTTGCGTCGTTAATGAGCAAATCCCGTTGCTAAAGTTCATTTGCAACGTATTTTATTTGCGAGGGATTTAATTTGTTGCACAATTTCGTAGCAAATGCCTCGTTTTGTGACGGAATAATTCATCACAAAAATATTTGCAACGACGCTTAAATCCCTCAGGATCGAAGCATTCTAACCAGAATCAAACACCCATATTAAGCAACCTGGATTATGTTGTTCACTACAAAAACCAAAAGAGGAAAACAATTGAGTAAGACACCCCAAAATTGAAATGATAATCAAATGAGCGAGACGGAAGGAATATATTCTAAATATGACATACACTATTAGAATTAAATATATAGGCTTACTGATCAAGTCCCCTGCTAGACAATACAATGATTTGGGTTGCTGCGGCAATTGCACATCTCACTATCCAGTAGATATTTGATGCTCTTTGATCATTGGTCATATCAACATAGCCAAAACGTGATTTTATAATATTCAAATGGTATCGCAATGCATTAACCAACATTTTGATGAATTCATTATTGGCTTCGATTTGATTTCTGTAAGCTTCCTTGTTCGTAGATGTCATCAGTTCCCTCGTTTCGGTTGTCATCGGTTCGTTAACAACATTATTGGCGTAAATCCTAACAAGGAGCCATAAGTCGCCAAAGGTAAGCGCAAATACCGCTAATGTGAGTGTTGCTTTGTCTTCCAATTCAAATTCTGATAAATGATTCAACACCTTCAATGTGATATTGTGTGTATCATTGCCATTCAAAATCTCAGTTGTCATCTGCAAACAAGTAGGGACGAAAATTCATGTTTTGAAACTTTTCACAAAATGTACAATTGGTATGTGTAATACGTCTACATCGGGAGATATACGGATACTATCCGAAAATTGCAATAAACACGTATATATGCTAATCAGTTACTTCAAATTATCCACCGGTAATAACCTGAGAGGATAGCCTTCCAAATACACGTGGAAGGTTATTGGCATATGATCCACGGGTAATGACCTGGGAGGATAGGCTTCCAATGCCGAGTGGCAACTTAGCACACGCGTCTTCAAGGGTATGAAAGGCATATGATCCCTTACCGCCGTCGTCCAATAAAGCATCCTATATTATATCACCATAAGTTTGCATAAACATCAGTTGATTTACTTAATCAGATAAATAAATATGTGTGTATGTAATTAGGAACATATATATATAGATATATATACCTTCAAACCTTGTTCAATGCTTCGAGTAGCACGTTTAATAATGTCGTCAACAAATTTCAACAATAAACTCTTGACGTTTTGCCTTTTCAACTCTTGACCCATACTAAAAGTGTAAAACTCCGCAAGAGCATTTATTCCACTTTGCTCTCGACTGTTTGGACTTTCCATGCCTGCGTCATTAATTTGAAAACTATATTAACAAAAACAAACCAACAGTCAGAGTACAAACTAAGGCAATAAAGAGCAAAGACGCCCAATTTAAGTAGCATATCGCAACCATCCTACATAATTAACCATTAGTTTCGGAAAAAACCATTAACAAGATATGTAGTCTTTTATACTCACCGTGTGCAATCGATCCAAAATAAAGGGTATATATGAATATTTTATGATTATTATGGTTAAGTGTATAAATAAATGATTGAAAACAATATATTTAAAGGTATATAAAGCTCATTTTAATTTACTCCGTAATAGCTAGTTAAGATAAGAATAAAGACATCAATACTTTGCTTTGATTGTATTGTTTGCTCTCTTACAAGCAATATGATTGGAAGAATTCTTACTTAATTTTGAGAAAAAAAAAAAAACTTTAATAAAAGACGACATGAAGGATTCTTACTCTTTTATCGCTTAGTTCAAGAATAAGAGTTAGCTCAATAGTTAAAAGCTCTCTTACATACCGTAACTGTGAGGTTGGGAGTTAGAGATTCTTACCCGCGACATAGTACGCTCACATGAAAAAAAAAATATCATTTAATTAATCCGAAACATAATAATATAAGGCTCAAATTATTATATACTTACTTTTGTCACAAAGAGGTATTTTTTTTAGAAAGAGTGTACTCTCTCAGCTCCGTTGAATTCCATACTTTATGATAAAGTGTTAATATAACTCAATCTTTTCTTGTTCATATAAAGTATATCAATTCACGGACTATACAATCGGATGTACAATGTTATTGTACATTCAAGGTTATTTTAGTCATTTTTCTATTAATTTTGCAAGTGAAAAAAAAGTAATGTAATCTAATTTATAATCCAATTCCCCTTCTCTCTTTAAACTGCTTCTGTATTTCTCTAACTTCTCTCCATCTTCCTACATCATCCAGTTAATGAATATCATCTTCTTCCTTAAATTATTATATCAACCATTATATCTCTTTTTATTCAATCAGAATCAATAAAAATTTAATTAATTTTTACCATCAACGATGGACGAATCTTCGATGGCGGATGAAACATCAAATGTATCATCATCAATGGAACATGAAACTTTGAAGGAGCTTGACACTTCAGAAAACTGAAACATTTACCTCTGAATCAATGGTTTTGAAAAGACAATTACATATTACGCCTTCCAATCAAGCTAATTTTTTTAAGCACCTATCTTTTTATATAACTCGTATTCTTTTCGTATCCTACACTCTATTGTACTTAYTTAACATATTTGTCAAATAGCTCATATTGTTGAATCATCAGACAAACTGTTTTATTTTTAAAGAATTTCAGCGTCTTTGTTAATTAGCTCGTTTTCTCTATCATTAGCTCGAGTAGTTTTATTTATAGCTCGACTTATTAATTCACTTTCTCATCTTGTGAATTGTTTTATTTTTGTAGAATTTCAGCGTATTTGTGAATTAGCTCATTTTCTTTTACATTAGTTCGATTAGTTTTATATATATCTCGTATTCTTTTTATATTAGCTCATATTCTTATCTTAATAGCTCGTATTTTTATGTGCTAGTATTTTTAAGTTCATAATCATTTTAAGTTCGTATTCTTTTTACATTAGCTCATATTCTTATCTTAATAGCTCGTATTCTTATATACTCGTATTTTTGAGTTCCTGATCTTCTTAAGCTCTTATTCTCTTTACATTAGCTTATATTCTTATATGTTCGAATTTTGTAGCTCGTATTTTTTTTCATAATAGCTAGTATTTTTAAGCGCTTAATATATCATCAAAATTTAGCGTCTCACAAATCTTGTTCAATATTTTTAGCTCGAGAAGTGTTTCGTTCAGCGGAATATTGTTAGATATATTTTTCCTCCTTGACGATGATGTGAATTATTGCTTCCCTTCAACCATCTTAGAATAAAAATTAGGGGAAAGTGAGGTTTGTTGTGACTGTCGTTAGAGAGAATTATAGGAGGGTTTTAAATTGTTGATGATACGTAGATTTTTATTTTTCTATTTATTGGGCTATGGATAGTTAATTAAATATTATATGGGTCTGATGTATGATGCTTTTATATATCTGGTTGTAGAATCTTATTTGTGCATATAAAGGGAATTCACAACAAATAGGAGTAATTTATTACAATTATTAGTTTTCTAGTTCATACTTTATTCTTAAGGATTTTCAATTTGATTTACTTTATTCTTAAGTATTATGTAAGTTTGTACATAAAAAGCAAAGTGTAGTGTATTTATGAATTATTGTGGACATAGAACGTATGTAAAGCAAGGAATTTAAGCATCTCATATGGAGTAGTTGTGGACTTGACGATGCGCTTTATGAATTCCTCCTCTTTCAATTCTAACTAGTTTTAAACCCGTGCAAATAAATGCACGGGTCGCAATAACAAATGTTATTATTGCATACTGGAGCATATATATATTAGACAAAATAAT
>VHZZ01003286.1:74077-92939 GCA_009801015.1 Silene noctiflora
GAGTCTTATGCTTGTTTCACTTGAGATAACCCTATTTCTTTGTCCATTACCTCTTCCCTAGCTATAATGGTGAACCCGGATGTCCTAGTCTTTCCATTCTCTTGTTAATCGTATTTAATTGCTAGCTACTTTCTTTGTTTTAGTCATAGATTATAGTTAATCTTTATTCAATTGCCTTGCTAGAACTAAACTAAAAATAAACAATCGATTTGATATCCATAATCCCGTCCTTTGGGTTCGACCCTCGCAATACTACAGCGGGCAACCGTACACTTGCGGGGTTACAAATAAAAGACACACTATCAGTTGACCAAACTTAAATACAAATACTCCATACTATGCTTTATCTCAAAATAATTTCTCAAAATTTTAAACAGGTCGCTTTGACTTTATTTTTCTCCATTTATATGCTATGGATCGGAGTAAATATTTTCATATAAAACTATCTTGATGAAAATACTTTTTTTGTAATGACTGTAAATAGTATTTTATTATTGCCCGAATGGCACATGTTAAGAAGCTAATTAGAGAAACATTTGCAATAAAACTTCTTTAATTATGGTAAATATTAGTTTGTACATCAATTTCTTATAATATATTATTCTAAATGTTTCTTTAATTAGCTTCGTAATGTGTGCCCTTTGGGCATATGTTAGGCTCTGTTCGGCATGCCTTCTCAAGTACATGTTTTGATAAAAGTAGTTTTTTGTCAAAAATATCAGGTAGCTTATTCCTTTGGTAATGTTTGGCAAGTAGCTTATTTGCCCAAATAATCTACCTAAACTAAAATGCTACCTAGGGTAGCATTTTAGATTCCAGGTACCTGATTCCGGGTTATATTATCTTTTAACCCCTTCAATCTATAATATACTCTGTAATAAATAATTATTATATTCTTTTACGTCATTTCACCAAAATAAGCTAACTTTTCAGTTAGTTTGTTAATCAGCTTATCGGCTCCTAATTTCAGCAGTTACTTTTTCAGGTTTCAGTTAGCTTTTCAATTTTCAGGTACCTTTTCAACTCATTTTACCAAACAGAGCATTAGAAAAACCGTTTTACTATTATGTTCTAATAATGCAATCGGATTTGGTGGAAAAAGAATGGAAAAAATTTAAATGTTCAAGGGAACTTGGTAATCAAAGTCTCACATCATGTATGAGTTAATAATTGTTATGGCGTTGTTATATTAGTTCACCTGTTAGTAAAATTTTAGGTAACCAAACAATCTTAAAAGACCACAATTCATGGATTTTGAAATTATGATGAATTAAGTGAGTAACCAATGTTGTATCCTCGTAAGCAATTATGTACCGAATACTTCGCGAAAAAGAATTGAAAAATGAGATAACACTATAAAATGACATTTAAGCCCATACCTTGAAAATTGATGCATTTTATGAACTGCAATTCTTTTATAGGATCGTCCTATAGCATAATGTTGGTTAAGAGAAGAAAAGCTCAAACATAAGACACTAATGTTTGGCCTCACTTTAGAAAAACAGTTTTTGTTTTTTAAATTGACTTTTTAATAAGCTACTTCTTGATAAAAATGGAGTTATTTGGCCTACTATTTTATAAAAGTACTTTGCAAAAAGAGTTGTTTTCCGTAAGCAAATGGAAAATAAAAAATTTATGATCGAAAGTATATCAATATGAGTCTCGATTTGTAGGAGAGGAAAAAATATGAATGAATATATATTTATTTTATTCTATTGACATGCTTACAATATACAAATTTTTAATTTATGCATTAGAAATATCAAAGTAGAAACAAATGCTAATTTTTGCTTCTATTTCTAGCACTCAAATTTGATTCTTTGGTTAAAATAATATGTGTTTGGCCAAGATTAAAAAAGTGTTTTTGTTTTCCAAAACTAAAACTTGTGCCAAACACTTAGTTTTTAAAAGATAAAAGTAGTTTTTCTAAAGCTCAAAACCACTTTTTCACCCCAAAAACCAGGATCAACAATTTGATGCTTCTATTTTTATTTCCTCCAAAACCAACAGCTATAACTTCCTTTTTGCATGATTCTTTTATGACGTTTGCTACATTTTTTTTTTTTACTTTGTTTAGGTAAATTATTATTTCAAGGCATGAGGTAAATTTCGTAATCTATTTTTTATGTTAAAAAATGACCACTAATAAAAATTAGTGGTCTTTATAAAAAATAAAAAGTTGTCATAATATATAACGGTCTTATAGTATAATTTGCAAGATAGTATAATCCGTACCTATTTTATTTTTTTTATGATTTTATGTTGATGGAAAATATATTTATACAACAATAAATGAAAAAAAAAAAAAAAAAAGTAAATTAGGCCAAACACTAGAAATTATCAAAAGCACTTATTATGAGCTTAACCAAACATACCCTATTTTTTAGAAAAAAACTTTTTTTTGAAAATTACTTTTGGAAAACAGAAACTATATTTCAGGATCAAACATGCTCTAATTATCAAAAGTAGAAACAAATGCTAAATTTTGCTTCTATTTCTAGCTCTCAAATTTGATTAGTTGGCTAAATAGTTTTAGCTTTTTAAAAAAAAAAAAATTGGTTGGCCTGCCTTGCGCTTATTCAGCAGAAAAGGACTCATAAAAATGGGGTCAAACACATACTAGTATATAAAGCTTTTAAATTTTATTTTGATAACTTGATATCTTATAATGAAAACTAACATACTCAAATATGTAAGTTATAAATATAAAATATAAACTTATTAAAATAACGGTTTTTCGAACGTGTGTCATAAAGGCACACTTTAATAACCTAAATATTAAGTTATTAAAATAAAAATGCACACATTGTTGTATAGGACCATTTTATACACGAGTAACCAAATAAGCCAAAAGCCAATTAAATTAGTTAATATACTTGTTTAAAAATATTTTATATTCCATTGAGAATATTTGCTAATAGAGTATGTTTTTCTAAATAATGCATTGGACTTCTACGTGAGATTTTTGTATGGATAGTTTCTTCATCATTCCCTATACTGATTATATTTTATTCCATATTCAAATATTGCCTTATTGAGTTGCTTGTTGCGTAGAAAGTAATAATGAGTTCCTTATTATTATCATATTAAGTTGCGTATTAGTTATTCTTTTATCTTACTATACATAGGTACCTAGATACATTGTAAATGGGATGAGCGGGAAAGTGGTAGTAAATAGAGAGCCCTGTGGCTGACACGTGTCATAGTGCTTCTTCTATTATACTTTTATATAGATGCAACCAAGTGATAATATGATGCCAATTTCACTTACCCAATTACAAGATATGATGAACATCCAACATTAGTATGCAACCAAACCCTAATTACCCTCTTACTCATGTCATCATGCAACTACCACATATAATATGTAATTCATGACAACTAATGTAAAAGCAAACACTCATATTATCAAAGCTAAGTAGAGAAATTCTGCCTCTTGTAAATCTCCAAGTAGTCAAGCAAGCAAGCTAGAAGGACTCCTCAATGAAGTCTTCCCCTACACAATTAATGACTAACTATTACAACCAATTACTACTACAATAACAATACTAATTAACTCCTTAATTATCCCACCTAATTAGTCAAAACCCCAATTAATTTCATAAGAGAACATACTAGAAGATTAGTGTTGACTAATAAGATAATAAAGGAAAAAGAGTGAATGTATACTTATAAATGTAAACAAATGACAAGGGATGTGAATTGGAGAATAAATCTTCAAATGCATGGTGAAATCTTTGAGGATAAGGTTTGGAGGATTTTTTGGGATTCTTGAAAGATAGGGAGGTTAGGGTTTTGGTGAGGAAATGAGTGGAAATCTGAAAATGGGGTTTATAAATCAAGGCTCACTTACACAAAGCCCAAACACGAACACAACCATGAGCCCGTACACTCGGTCCACCAGCCACTCGGCCGAGTAACACATCTTCCAGGAGATGGAACTATGCCTATAGGGCACTCGGTCAACACACATGGTCGATTGCAGGGCCACTCGGTCTAGTACTCAGTTGTACTCGGCCGAGTGCACTGCTAAAATTTACGGGGTATTACAAGATCGGGTTCATAACGTATTCCATATGTCTCAACTACGGAAGCATATAAGTGATTCAACCCATGTTCTTGAGGTGGACACAATGGAGTTGGATGATGCGCTAACTTATGTAGAGATACCAAAGGAGATCTTGGATTGAAAAGTGCGTAAGACAAGGAATGGGGAGACAACGCTACTTAAGGTGCTATGGTCTAATCATAACGTCGAAGAGGCCACTTGGGAACCGGAAGAGGCAATGAAGGAACGTCATCCATACCTTTTTTAGCAAGTATATTTGGTTACGGGGTCGTAACCTTGTTCTTTTTAGGGGGTAGAAGAGATCGTATCTGTCTTTGTGGTTTTGGGTACCTTTTGTTTATTATTTTAGAGGTATTTTGTTGAACTTCGGGGACGAAATTTGTTCTAAGGGAGGAAGACTGTACTACTCTGCATTTCTATGTAGTGGCACTCGATCGAGTAGGGAGGTCACTCGACCGAGTGCATCCTATAGAATGAGTGTCTCTATCAAGTGGGAGTTTTGGTGAAATTGAGAGTTTTTGAGGCTACTGGTAGTGGTGCATTCGGTCGAGTAGGTAAGGCACTCGACCGAGTATATGCCACTCAGCCGAGTGGGGTGTAACACTCGACCAAGTGGCCGGTTGGGGAGTTGTTTTTCCGCGATTTGATTAAGGTGATTAGGGTAGGTTTATAAATCACGGCATTTGTAACCTAAAACATATCTTAAACTCTCCCTAATCACCCTAATCATCATCTAAGCAAGGATTTGGTATTTGGTCATTTAGATTTCGCCTTTTGTCGTGTCGATGTGTTGTAAGTCTCGATCTTCTCTCTTATTCGTTTTGTTTTTACCCAGTCCTAATGGGGTGGATTAAGAGAGTTTTGATAGTATTGTCTTGGTAATTGTTGTACTAATTGTAGTTACATTGTTTATATAGGTGACGACTTCGTAGAAGAACATTTTTAGTCGCTTTGCGTGTGTGTCACGGATCTGCTAAAAGGTAGGGTTTTTCCCTACTCAGTATAATTGTATAGTTAATTATGAAATAGTTGTAATGTTGCAATTATATGTTTGTATGATTTCTATGATCGTGGCTGTTATGGTATTGTGGATGGTGATGGAGATTTTGGTTGTGATTGTGAAGCCATACGGGAGATGGACTTTACCCCCATGTATTGCCTCTTGTGACTTCCGTCACAAGGGGGATGTGCACATTAATGATCTAGGTTCGCTCGTGATGAGCGGGAATTTTGATGCTCAGTGATGCGGTCTGACATCGGCAGAGGTGGGTTACCTGTTGCGATGAGAACCCGGCTACTCGTTGCGATGAGAGCCATTGGTGTCCGCGCTGCGGTTCGGACACGGGTTACCGGTGTTTGGGAGGATGGAGTATGGATTTATGGGTTACTGTGTGTGATTGTAGGGTATTCTTGTGATTTATTATATAATTGTTACTGACCTTGTATGTTTTCAAAACTGTGGTGAACCATTTGATATTTCCGCCAAATGGGGAGCACTGAATCTAGCAGGTGTTGATGATTGAGCTTGTTGTGCGGGGATGGACGGGACACCTGACGAGTCACTTTATAGTAGCTTTCGCTGAGTCTAGCTGACGATACATTTACATTTCATTATATTTTGATTAAGCTGTATTTTTGGGATTTTGGCTATTGTAATCGTTTTATCATTGTTATCACTACTTTACTTTAATAAATGTCTCTTGATGGTCTATTTGATATGTACTACCTCGAGCAACCGAAATAGTAACTCCCTGATTTGCTAGGAAAGATCTTACTAAAGGCTCATTGGTAAATGGGGGTGTTGCACTTTTAACTCCATGAAAGCCTCCAAACTCATCCGCTGGCACGCCTCCGAAATTCAACCCAAATGATCCAAACAAAGGAGGAGAGGGAGTCGTACGAACTACAACGGCGGTAGGTGGGGGAGAAGGCGTTGGCCTTGTTGTCGATCAGCTTTTTGTTTTTGTTTCTATGATCGAAAGGAAAAGGGAGTGAATGAGAGTGAAAGAGAGAGCAATGTCATAAATAAGAGGTAAATTTGGAAATGTCGCCCATCATTAAATAAAATGCATCCATGAAAGAGCAATTACATTTTTAGAAGGCCTAATTCAATTTCATACAGACGGAAAATATCAAGTTAAAGACTGAATGTAGAAGATGAAAGACGAAATTGCAGGTGACTATTTGAACTATTAAGCCAAACCCCAAGGGCACTAGGAATATTCTTAATACTAACCGAGTTCATTTAAACATTAGCAAAGGCATGCCTTGCCCGACATAACTATGTTCTCCCTCTCAGAGAAGGAAATCGACTTGCAAACAATTGTTGTGTTCTCTCACCGTGACACAGTAGCAAACCGATTACCCTTTAGCCAAAGGATCATCGGTGACTAAGCTCTTAAAGGTTTATGAGTGAGTTTAGTTGTTATATACCCAAAAAAAAGAGAGAGAATCAAGCAACACAAACACGTACATAACTTTCCTGGGAAGGCCACACTTCAAACAGGCAAGTGCTTTGCTCAGAAACTCACTAAACATCACAGCTTGTTAAAAAATTCCTTTAATAAGACAGTGAATTATCGATTAAATGCTTAATAGACGACACAAATCTACACAGCATTGTTAACCAAAACTCTTCTAAACCAATGTTTCACAGACGCATTTTCCTTTTGTATGAAACCATTCTAGCATTTTATCAGCTGGAGTATTCTCCCACTATAAGGACAACAACTGAGATTTGTGATCAATGCCGTTGAAAATGAATGTTCCTGACATTGTTATGAATTGTTTTGTAATAAGCTGCATTGGGCAATAAACAATGGAAAGTTATTGTCAACATAATCTGAAAATAAATCATCAACAAAAGGCAACTGAATCAACACATGTCAAAAGATAAATTCATATTATCTTACGATTAACATCCAATAATGTTTCCATTTCAATGGGGCCAAATATTCATTACTTTCCTTTGACTATGGAATGTGATGAAATTAAGCAAACAAATCAAAGGAAACTCGTGATTCTTGTATCGGAGAAGTAGCTGAATACAGTACGCATTTTATGACACAATTATTGTTACAGGTCATCCATAGACAGTGTCCCGGTGTTTTGAGCACAAGGGTAAGGGCAGTAAGCCCGTAAGGCTACGACCTATACCTACGCCTCTGAGGGACTGCGTTCATGTTGTTGATGACAATTAACAGTCAAGTACTACGTCATATTTAGGAAATATAGTGTTAGAAACTCCAGACAGGAAACCCCTGCATTTCTGTGAATCGCCCATCTAGTACCTAATTTATCCTGGAAGTGAAAAAGAATATACAATGTAAAATACCTTGATAACTTCCTGTGATGCAATTCCACCTATGAAAGCAGCAACTGCATGAAGCTCCGAAGCTCCAAAACGGCAGATTTCATTAATAAGATCCTCGGTCAAGATTGAGCCATTGCAACCCAGGTCACTCAGTAAGCCAACAGCTACCGTTTTCAAACGAGATATATCTTCATCCATCTCTCTGCCAATTTAAAAAAGCGAAACTGAATGCCATATAATAAAGAAACCCATAAACCAAGATTCATTGGTTTTTATGTTACCCTTACCCATCAAATTGGCCTGGGAAATAATTGTAGTTACTAGAAAAGCGGTCAACTGCTCTCAGTAAGATGTAAAATCCAACAGCCGTACTGTTTCAGAAAACAAGTAAAAAAACAGTCAACAAAATGCTACCCCAGTGCTCTCAGCATAAAACAACAAGCGAGCGAATAATTTACAGACAAAATTTTAAGTGTTGTTGAAATTACCAACATCTTGCCATGTTGGTAATACCCTAGCAGTTACACGAACATATCAGATCATGAAAGAACTGGGAAAAAACACCATTTCTTCATCTCAACTGAACAGATTTAAGAAAAGAGAAAGGTGCAATAAAACCAAAACTGGCTACAAAAAACTGTCAGTGTCTTTTTAAAGACGAACAGCATTTTCAAGGAATAAGAACTTATCACAAGAATTCTCTTCAAAACCCCCAACCATAGGGAACGACAAATTAAATGTTACAGCCAAGAGATCGCGTGTATTGAGAAGTATTTAAGCAAGTAAAAGAGACAGACAAAAACCAGTTCCTCCTCCACCCCACCCAGTCTTCTACTCAAAAAAAAGGCAAGAAACCATACTCGAGGATATTAGCTATCTACCTGTAATCCTCGTCCGCCAAATATTTCTGCAATTCAGGAAGGTTGGGAGAGTTAAACTCCTCTTCAACCATCCGGTATCTGCAGACCTACAGAGACATAGTTTGTTAAATATGAAGCTAAGAACCTAAAACTATAAGAGAATATTAATATCACAACAAGAACAGAGTTTAAGACGTGCCTGTCTCCAGAGATGCTAAAGTCAAGACTTAAGAGCATCAGAATAGCAGTTATTGTCAACAAACAAGAAAGGTTGTGGTATATAGACAACATGTTTTTCTTTTTCTTTTCTTTTGAGACTAATTAGGCAGAAAATGTGAACTATCAAACAAAGGATAACAGCTATGAATCAAACCTGTGTGGCGAAAAAAGTACAGATTATTATACATCTGATTACAAAGCATATTTGACCAGCAGTATAAATACAACCAATCTCTGCATGGAAATTCAAATGAGGCTGAGATCCATTGAGTACAGGGAAAGGAAAGAGGATGGGTAATCGAATCTTGCTGCTATTTATAGCCATTAGATTCCTAGAAAAAAGGGGTATCAAATGATGATTTGCCAGCAAACAGTTTGTATAGCCTGAGGACAGTGGTTGGTAAACACAGTGGCCACCTCCTACCATGACTGTGAAGTTAAAAGAACTAATCAATTCAATTTGAACACAGGACATTTCTATGAAAAGAAAAAAGAAAGAAAAAAAAGAAAACTATTTTAGACCTGAAAACTACCAGACTCGCCTTTTCATGAACCAGATTTCAACAGAGAATTGAGGCATCTTAAACCCTCAGGAACATAACAAATCCTGGTTTCAGTATTTCACGTAATGCTCATAACAAGATAATATAGTCGTTAGTTCTGACTTCTGAGATTAGCTTAAGAAGTGTTTCCCATTTGGTCAACACTGGCACATTTTATAAACTACGCGCACCATGTTAATAGAATTTCTCAAGTTAGTGCCAAGTCCAATACAAACAACATTAACTTAGTATCATCCAGGTAAAGCAACAGCAGTATAGTGTGAAACCTAATGCATACAACGAATAAGCGTTCAATATAGTGATATATGCCAAAAGATTGATCAAAAGAAAGAGTAAACCCCATTTCTCTCTTTCCTAATCCCCTTGGAATTGTTTTCCGAGAAACAGTCAGAATGACAAAAGTGAAAAGCAAAAGAATGCTATAAGATCTAACACGGTGAACCTTAGTCACAGAATAGGGTACATGAAAATTGTTGCTAAATGCAGACAGATACACGTTTTGATGCTTAGATTTAATGCCCTTTTTTAAGAAATTAAGCCAGCACAGATATTAAGAATATAATAGTGATACCAAAGTATTCCTATGGTAAAGAGAGATTTTCAATACATTTATTCAAAAGAATTTGCACGAGAGTGTTGAAACCGTAGTATACTACTTACTGTCAATTTTCTTGCATTTTTGCAGAAACTCTTTATGGTTATCCTGGATATGGAATTTGAATCTTTACCGATTTTCTTTAAAATATTTTGCACATGCAACTCCATAGCAATAAAGTCAGCTTCAGCCTTGGCCTGGTACACCTTTTGGAGATTAACATAGTGCCTGAAGAAAATGTCAGATTTCTAGAGCAACTATAGAAAGAAACCACTTAAAGTAAAACCGCTTTTAGGCTTACTCTGTTGAAGATGTCATGTCAGGAATGGATCCTTCAAGCGGAACTTCTCCAGCCCCATCATGAGCTATAAACTCCTACAACATTAACCAGATCAACGAAATCAGAGATGGCCAACTCATAAGATGAAAATTGCACTGACACCCACATAGCATTCTGCCATGTAGAAACCCTCAGACCCCATAGACACCCTTGCAAAGAAAGGGGTGAATCATTTTGTCAGCAATGGTCAAGTGCTAGGAAACTTCTGCGTACAAAGATGTAATAGTTTCCCAACATCAGTAATATACAAATATTATGGTTTCCCAACATCAACATAATGTTCGTGAATTTTATAATCAGGATTAAGACCGCAATTTTAGCCATGTACTATGAGTATTGTAAAGCCTAAATATTTGATCATTAGACATTTGTGGACTGAATAAAATTATGTTGTTCGCCATCCATCCTAGTAGATTGATTACATTCTTTAAAATCCTCCCAAAATAATCTAAAAGATGTGAAAATTTTATTGGAATGGATTAAGTATCAATTTAAACTTGTAGTTCACCAATTTTTGGTGTAATTTGAAAGAGGATTAACCGATAAAGTATGATATAAGCATTTTAATCGGGACGCGGTGATATAAATTGAACATAAAATGAAAAGGGCAAGTCTAAATTCGTATATGGGTAAATAAAAAACCCATATTTACGAAAAAAGGGGTAAATGAAACAACCGTATGGTATCCATGTTGCAAAATTTCTAATTTTAAAAACTGCATACCAGATACAATTTTCAAAAACTTAATTGGTATACAGTTTTGTTTATCCGTATTTAGCAGCTATAGTACTTTTCAACAAGTTATATCCTATGACCTGTCACGGCCCTCGTCAATAAAGTTAATTTAAAAACCGTTTTAATTGGTCAATAAAAAGTATATTCCTTCTTCTTCACTGCCCTCCCAAGAAAAGGGAAATGAAAGAAACACATCAAATATAAACAATACTACGATTAACATCAAACAGAAAGCTAAATCCTAAACAACCAGCTAAAGCTAATACAGCTAACTGAGCAAGGACAATTGAAGTTCACACACCAGCTGAGGGAGGGGGGGAGAAAATCCCAATTAAAAAAGTTAGGGACTAGCCGCGAGTATTAATCTCCAGTCACAAGAACAGCACGAATTTCCATGATCTACGCAAATGAAAGAAGAGATGCCACCTTCATGGACCAGCTATTATAAAGTTAAAGTGTTGCTAGATTTTCCGACAATTTCTTGCGTTTTAAAGGCCCGCTAAGGAGAGGATGGTGAAGTAAACATCGAAAAGCCCCCATGATTGAATCTTGCTATAGGGGTTAGAATATAAAAATAGCACTCTGTGTACGACCCAGATTCTCCATATTGGATTGTAATCTAGTGGCTCCTCTGCCATTAACATAACCCAAAAAAAACACCATATGTGAAATGCGAGTTCCACAACGTATCGACACCCCTTTCAAAGCTTTTTATCATGAGACAGTTGATGGAACACCATCGGGACAAGAGACAAGAATAAAGACACGCATATGGTTTTTATTGACTTGGAAAAGGCATATGATAGGGTACCGAGAGAAGTACTTTGGTGGACTTTGGCGAGAAAGGGTGTGTCTCGAAAATATATTGACCTCATAAAGGACATGTATGAGGGGGTTAGTGAAAGTGTTCGCACTAATGTGGGGAGAACGGAAGAATTTCCCATTACCATTGGGGTGCATCAAGGTTCCGCACTTAGTCATTTTCTCTTTGGTATAGTTATGGATGAGTTGACAAAGGATATTCAGGATGACATCCCTTGGTGTATGATGTTTGCGGATGATATTGTGTTAATTGATGAGACGAAAGAGGGGGTTGAGAGAAAGTTGGAATTGTGGAGGCATACTTTGAAGGCTCGTGGGTTTCGGCTAAGTAGGAGTAAGACCGAGTGTTTGAGGTGCCAGTTCAGTAATCCCCGGGATCGAGATTGAGATTGACAGAGGTGGGGAGTATTATTTTCGATGGAAATGTTGTTGAGGGGTCAACTTTCTTAGTTTTCTTTAGATATCTAGGATCTATTATTCAAAAAAATGGGGAGTTAGACGGAGATGTGGCTCATAGAATTAAACCGGGATGGTTGAAATGGAAAAGTGCTAGGGTTTTTATGCGATAAAGATATGCCTCATAAATTAAAGGGAAAATTCTATCGCATAGCGGTTAGGCCTGCCTTACTTTACGGCTCCGAGTGTTGGGCCGTGAAACATTGTCACATCCAAAAGATGAGTGTGGCGGAGATGCGTATGTTGAGGTGGATGTGCGGCCACACAAGGAAAGATCGATTAAGGAATGAGGTGATTAGGGAAAAGGTGAAAGTGGCGCCAATAGAAGACAAGATGGTGGACGCAACAGTTAGGAAGCAGTTAGGAAGCTGGAGACTTGGGGAACAGAAAAGTTTGCTAGGGGTAGAGGGAGACCAAAACAGACATGGCTCAGAGTTATAGAGCACGATATGAGATTTCTCGGGCTTGACGAGGGGATGGTGTGAGAGCGGGCACAATGGAGGGAAATGATACATGTGGATTTTTAGTTTTGATGTTTTTTCGGAAATATTTAATGTTTTTATTTATCTATTTATTTATTTTTTTTAAAAAAAAAACTTATTTGCTCTTTTTGGATTTAGTACAAGTTTTTATTTCACTTTAAAGGTATTTCGGACCCTTAAGTTTTACTTCGGTTTTCAAAAAAATTTATCTTTATTCTCGATTTAAATTCTAAGTTTTATAAAGGAAATCCGGACTTAGATTTTAAAACCTATAAGGCTACCTTACTTTTGTTTTATGTTTCACTCCCTTTTTGTTTTTGTTTTTCACTTGTCCTTTTCTATATTTTCGCATTTTGAGGTGTGCGTTCGCCCCATGGACGGTTCTGAAAGATGATTCATGTCAACCGACCCCAAATCATTTTACTCTGATGTTGTTGTTGTATTATCAACTATGAAATGGCTACAACACTTCTCTTTATCGACACATTAAAGCCCCAACATAAAATGCTACTTAAAGACTTGAAGTATTAATATACAAAACTACCCACTTGTGTTGTCTCAAGCAATTGAATAGTCTCAAGATTAGTAAAAACACATATGAAGACATTGGCAAACGAGACTTGTGGTTACGGCATTAAAAATCTAGTTTCCATGAATTCACCGTCATAGAAATGTATCATGCCCCAGTGGCATGTAAGTTTGTGGTTACCATGCCTTTTTGCTACTGTTCACGTCATTTCTTATTGGACAACGGTGGTTGTACTCTCTCTAAATATCTACTCTCTATGTTCCATTTGATTGTCTACATCCTCCTTTTCGCCTATTCAACTTCATAATTTTTGTTTCCTTATTCTTGAAATTTTAAGTTTTTAAGTTACTCCTATAATAATATCCTTCTCCCATTAACCCTTCATCACTTTCTTCTCTCTCTCCCACCCAGCCTAACAGCAACACCATATCCACCTCCCATGAAGCCACAGAGACCGACACCACGGTCACTTCCAATTGCCTACGCCCCACTCCCAGCCGCCGCCAATGCACCACTGACATCTGACATCTGACATCTGCCTACGCCACATCTGACGACTTGTTCTCTCACCCACTCCAACTCCTTAATCATCCTCTAGTGACACCCTTTGTTTCCCATCCCTTTGGCACCATCATTCCCCCCACCTCTTTGACGTCCTCCTCAACCCTTCTCTCAATAGTGACATTACAAGGAGTTCACAAATGCGGTCAAACGAGAGGTGACTCCAATCATGCACGCATTGTCGTCAATGATGGGGGTGATTGTGGATAGGGCGGCCATGGAGGGGAGAGAAGGGATACATGAGTTTGGTGAAATTAAGGAATTGGCGCGTTAATGGTTGTTAAGTGGGGCCATGATGCTTTGTTGCCTTGACGAAACTAGGTTGAACAGTGAGAGTTGTGCTAAGGTTGAGGACTGAGGTTTGGGGGTTCTATCAGGGGTTGAGCGGTTGAGAGGGTAGCTGGAGTTGTCTAAGGGTGAAAATCAAAATATGAGTTAACTAAGATGGTGAAACGACACAGGTTCGGTTTTGCGTAGGGTCATTTGGGGGAGTGTTGGAGGATTAAAGTTGTATTATTGTATTGTACCTAAAAATAAGGTTCCAGAAGCATATGTCAATAATCATATTACATGTCGAGAAAATGTTTTTTTTTTTTAAATAAAAATAAAGGCAATCTGAAATCCCTAATGTATTGGCAGTTTGGCACATATTTATACCATGATTGTGGCGGTTGCGATGGCAGGCTAAGAAAAAAGGGCTGAAGGGACAGATAGCAGGATACTGCTACTGAATAATAACTTACCCACAAGTTATTATGAAATACCAATAGTATTCAGGAATGAATCCCAAAAATCTAAACAAGGGTGGTAGATCCAAACCCCCAAATGTCCCCTTTAATATAATATTTCGAAATATAAGTCAAAGATGAAAGGCCCAATCAAGAATTTTGTTGTGTCTTAAAGCGTGATGGGTACATTGGACTCCAAACCACATTGAGAATAAGGCCTTATAGTTGCTTAGGGAAAGTCAGGGAGTCTGAGTAATGACTTAAGTTGTATAAATGCTTTTTGTTTAAATCAAAATGACAGGTCAGTAGTGATATTGACCACATAAGGACATGTATAGTGAATCTAGCAAAGTAGCAACTGAAGGGCTAACTCACAGCTATCTGCTGAGATATTGGTTTAGCCACCATATACACCAATAAGGTTGAATGCAAAGCAACAAGATGATAACATCAAATTCTAGAAGTCAGTCATCATATTACAAACCTTCAAGGCTGCCACCATTACCCAGAAGTCAGTTGAATTAGAATCTACATCAGCACAACTGTCGTTCAGTACATGTAGTAGATTTGCACCTAGACGTTGGAACAACAATCAGGAACAATCTAATTAGAAAAATCGGTGCGTCAAACATACTAAAATTAGTAAACAAGCTTAGCAACCACTTAACTGATTCCTCGAGAAGCAAAGAGCTTAAATGAAGCATCAATAGCTTCTTTGTAGTTGTCTTCATCAAGACCAATCATCCTTGACTTAAGGAGGTCCTATAACATAATATAACATAAAAATACTTTATCAGAAAGAAATAATAAGTGAAATACAGAGGCTTGTAACTTAGCCTTAAAGCCCTTTTAAAATAATCTAACCTTGAACTCTTTCTTCTCTTCTCTTGTTGATGGAAAAGTACCACCATGACTATTTGCCCATTCATCAGCCATTTTTATAAGAATCACAACAGATGGTATGTGCTTGTGAGCTACAGGATCTGCTACATTGATATCAATGGACTCCACAAACCTATGCCCATAAACACAATGACAATAGCACATAATTCAATATCTTAAGCTTACAGAATACACAACTAAATCAATACCAGGGCAAAACAATTAAATGTCACCAAAAGATTAATGGCTGAAGAACTCAGGCAGAGAAAAGTGGAATAAACAACTCCACATAAATGATAAATAAGCTGCTTAACAAAGATTAGAGATTCCATTAAGAAAGTTAATGATAAAATGTGCAGCAAAAAATACCTCTTGAGCCCAGGCCATGGGTTATTTAGTCGAAGGTCATCCAAGAAATGATCAGGCTTGGATTCTATCACTGCATGCTCCTGACAAACACGAAAAGGTTAAGCCAAGTCAAATTTTAGCAAGTCAAGAAAGCCAGACATCATCATCATTAACAACAACAGAGCCTTCGAAGTCCCAACATATTGCAGATCATATTGCAATGGACACATAAAGTGACAGGACTTGGAAAGGACTATGAGATCACATAGTTTTCTCCCTCTTAGTGTAAGGCAGAGATGCACATTTCCATTCCTCATTTTGCAGGCCAGAGACGTGCATTTTTTTCCCTCAAATGTGGAAGGAAGTGAACTGTTCTTAGTAACAAAAATGAGCAAATGAATGGTCGAACTGGGATGCAGATCACTGGCTTGCTTCTCAGCAATGGTTACTTGGGCGTCATATACTGAATAAGTGAAAGGACAAATAGCTTCTACTACAAATGATTTTGATTGTTGCTCCTCCACTTTCCTTTTCCTTTTTGTATAAGAGAATACAATATCATAATCAGACGAGAAACATTTTAATAATCTGGAGTTAATATCCTCACAAAAAAAATTAATGGAAAGGAGTGCAGATAGGGTGATAGGCTGTTAGCTCATACTATGTTCGTTATTTCATTATTTTTGTGTTAACAATAAATCGGATGCAACATCATGAATATGATTTCCTTTTTGCAACTGAAACATCGTGAATAGGATTCATCTTATACGTTAAACCTAGAATGCGACACTAGGCAAACAAGAAAACAAATAAACAGTCATTGAGATGATTCAAAAATGCAGATAGCTCAATAAAATGGACAATTTTAAAGCATTTCAAAACCTACCTGTACACTGATGCGTACCAAGCCACTTAGACCATATGAACGAGCAAATACTACTGTTACACCAGCTTTCCTGCAAATCCTATCCAGCTTTACCATCATTTCTTCGACTAACTGCATGGTAATGAAACAATTTAAAAATGTGGTAAAATTAGGAACACGGTTACACTGACATAGAAAATGCCTAATCTAACATTAACACATGAATTTAAACACCTGAAACCAAGATCTGAGATTGACTGAATATGACCCCACAGAAAAGGTCACAGTAAAACTACAACAATCAAGCAATAACAGATCTGAGGTAATTGATTCTACATACAGTATACAACTAATACTAACATTACTTGCTTTCCACAGTATGCCCTAACCCAGAGTTAAATTACTTATCCTATGCACATATGCCTTCAAACCAAAAGACACCTCTAGTAAATAATTCATGCATACCGAGATGAATACTATTTTGTCCTATGCCATCATCTCGGTACAATTCTTCACACCTCAAACTAAACATTGACATACATTAATCGTTGAAAATTAGAACATAAACACCAACACCAACACCAACACCAACACCAACACCAACACCAACACTAACACTAACACTAACACTAACACTAACACTAACACTAATAATAGAACATAGACATAAACAACATAAACAAACAACATAAACATACAAAATAAACATAAACATAAACAATAAACAATAAACAATAAACAATAAACAATAAACAATAAAAAATAAAAAATAAAAAATAAACAATAAACAATAAACAATAAACAATAACCAATAACAATAACAATAACAATAACAATAAAAATAACAACAACAACAACAATAACAACAACAACAACAATAACAATAACAAATGCAATAAATCCACACCTGGGTAGCTATCACCAACGTAAACTGTGAAAAGAATGATGGGTTGGTCTCGATAAGCTTCTTGGGATGTTCTTCAATAAACTTTGCTTTCACAGCATCATTCAGCTCTTGCAAGAATGCACATATACATTTTGCCTTTGATTCCCCAAGACTTGCCTCATCCACTATGGAACCAAAAGGCACAATAATACTCAGATGTCAACATTCAATAGGGTCAAACCTCCAACAAACCTTCCGATTAGAGAGGTCAGAGTGCAAATTAATATGGAGTAAATTTTGAGCAACCACGACAAGAATGCTCTCGCGGTATCCGCAGGATAAAGAAAAAAAAAACGAAAACGCAAAAAATGCACAATTGACTCAAAGAGGCACATGGAATCTTTAACATGATACAGTATTTTTCTATACGTTTGTATAAGACAGGTATGACAAAGCCCAGAAATAAATTTTAGAAAATATTCCTTAGGAGTTGGGACGCTTTTCTGATATGTATAAGGGAATTATAAACTGACACGGTTAAAGCATGCAACCAGCAAGAAATAGACAGAAGGTAGACCATAAGATAATTTTGCGCAAGCAGAAATTGGTTATGTATATATAAAAGATTTAAATAATTGAGAAACATCGCAGGGTAGACTGAAATGAAGAAACTTTTCACAGTCTGACGGAGAGGTTTCTCCAGTGTCGCATGGTTTGATGTTTCCTTTGGTTCAGGGAATGGGATTCGAGTTTGTAAGCACTACTGTATTAAAATATACAGAAAACTGGCAGCCTAGTTCGTAAAACAACTGCATTCCAATATGTATAACTCGGCTCAAAAATTGACTGACCGAACCTTGAACCATACACCTGTGGGTTTCTCTGATCACTTATTATTATTACCCTCCAATAAACCATCCCAAAAGGCAGCAGCCAATCTTAAAGACATGATTAGATAAGACAGCCACATATGAAGGCGACCAGGTATTGGTAATAGACATATACTACACACAGGATTCAGAATTAACAAAGGAGAACACATAGATACTTTAGGAAACCTACTATTCAAAGAGCCAGAAGTAGCAGAAAATAAGAAATGTATAGCTGGAGACGACCAATACCCATAAAATTGTTTCCAAGATCACCGACTTCAACTTTCGTTCCATCAACCACAGTAATGCTTCCAATCCCACCAAGAACAAGATTTTTTAAAGTTTCAGAACCAGTTGGCCCACAATTCAACAAGCAAATGCTGGCCTTCTCCAATGCTGCTTGCCCTTGCTCACCCCAAATTCTGCAATCAGCACTCACTATCACACTCTTCACTTTCAAATAACAAAAACTATAACTATAACAGTAGGGTTCGCATAATATCGACATTAAAACATCACACAAGACAGACGATGTGCTCTTAAGGGTGCCTAATATGTGTATTTTAAACAAGCAAAAGGATAGAATTGCGCTAGAATCTATACACGATTAGTGAGGGGGGTGTGGATAACATTTGAGCAGGGAACGGAAGGAGAAGGGACAGAAGGAAGGGAAATGAAACAAGGGAGGCTTCCCTCCAATCTTATTTCTAACCAAACAAGAGAATTTGTATACCTCC
>VHZZ01003287.1:60080-74764 GCA_009801015.1 Silene noctiflora
AATGTATTACAACTAGAAACCGAAATGTATGTAAATTATGTAAAGAAATGAGGAAAGGAAATGCTAAGAAAATGTAAGGACTAGGATCAAATTCCAGAATAGAGATTGATCGTCCACCTCCCTCCGTACACATTGTGTGTGACCTCCTTTATATAGGAAATGAAGTAGAAACCTAAACAACTTAGGACACGGCTTCCCCGATCGGGGACGTAGTGTTCCACCTATATGGCCTTAAATGGCCATAGTAAATGATCCGGGAATCCAATAATCACATTGAAGCGCCCTTAATTGCCCGGTAAATGCCTTACTTGGTGTGGAAAATGATTAGAATCCTAAGTAGATATTTCCTCATTCAGTCTTGGATTTCCTTTGGGCCCATTTACTCATTTGTTTACATTTGAGTTGATCTTTGAATTTGGGCCATTTGTTTCACATTTCTTCATCAACCCATTTCCTTTTGCATGCTTGGTCCATCTTGGTTTGCTTTTAGCCTCGTGATCCAATTCTTGCTTATTTAACAAAATATAATTACTAAAAGCTATATTACCTACAAAACACGTTAAGTACGAGCAAAACAACTAGAACACGATATTAGCTCAAATAGACATCAAAAAAAGTGCAAATATCGAATAAAACCGAGCTAATACGAGGGATAAAATCATATATAAAATACACTTATCAAGAACTCACAAGAAACTCATTGGTTACAAGCTAGATGATTTGAAAGGCATAAGCCCCGATTTTTGTATGCATAGAATCCACTTAGAAGAAGACCATAAACCATGTGTCCAAGGTCAAAGACGATTAAATCCTAACATGCAAGAAGTGGTCAAAAAGTAAGTGCTTAAATTGTTAGATGCGGGGATTATTTATGCAATCTCCGATTCAAAATGGGTTAGCCCGGTCCAAGTGGTTCCTAAAAAGGGAGGAATCACCGTAGTAAAAAATGACAAAAACGAACTCATCACCACAAGAGTTGTGACGGGATGGCGCATGTGTATTGACTATAGGAGGTTGAATATGGCCTCCAAGAAAGACCACTACCCATTGCCCTTTATTGACCAAATGTTGGAAAGGTTGGCATGTCATAAGTATTTTGGTTACTTAGATGGTTATTCCGGGTTCTTCCAAATACCCATTCACCCCAATAACCAAGAAAATACAACTTTTACATGCCCCTATGGAACCTTTGATTACCGTAGAATGCCTTTCGGTCTTTGTAATTCCCCCGCCACTTTCTAACGTTGCATGATAAGCATTTTCTCTGATTTTATTGAATCAATTATGGAAGTGTTCATGGATGACTTTAGCGTTTATGGGTCTACTTTTGATGCTTGCTTAGCTAACCTGGCTAAAGTTGAAGTTGACTTGGTTTTAAATTGGGGGAAGTGCCACTTCATGGTGAATGAAGGAGGGGTTCTTGAACACATCGTCTCAGAAAGAGGTATTGAAGTGGATCGTGCTAAGGTCCAAGTGATTGAACAATTACCCCCACCGGTAAATGTCAAAGGTGTAAGGAGTTTCTTAGGCTATGCGGGATTTTATCACCGCTTTATTAAAGATTTTTCTAAGATCGTTAAACCCCTTAACGAGCTCCTTTTAAAGGATGCTCCATTTGTGTTTACTAATGCTTGTCTTGAGTCTTTCAACAGGATTAAGAAAGCTTTGATCTCCGCACCAATTATCCAATCGTCGGATTGGAATTTACCGTTCGAGCTCATGTGTGATGCAAGTGATTATGCGGTAGGCAAAGGAAGGACAAGGTGCTTCATGCTATTTATTATGCTAGCAAAACCTTGGATGCGGCCCAAATCAATAATGCTACCACGGAGAAGGAGCTACTTGCCATTTTCTATGCATTAGAGAAATTCTGCTCCTATTTGACTGGGTCCAAGGTTATTGTTCATACTGATCATGCTGCATTGAAGCATCTCCTAGACAATCAAGAGACCAAACCAAGACTTATACGATGGATCTTGCTTTTGCAAGATTTTGATCTAGAGATTCGAGACAACAAGGAGGCCGAGAATGTTGTTGCTGATCACTTATCCCGTTTAAAGTATGATAATTGAGGTATTGATATACCTATTGATGATTCCTTCGCCGATGAATCCCTCATGATTTTGGATACCAATACACCATGGTATACCAATATTGCCAACTATATAGTTGGAAATGAGTTGCCCCCTAATCTCACATATCAACAAAAGAAGAAGTTCATGCATGATGTCAAATTCTTCCTTTTGGGTGATCCTTATTTGTTCAAACATTCCTCCGATGGGTTATTTCGGAGATGCGTCCCACAATGGGATTTGAAGGGGGTGATAGAAGGATGCCATTCTTTTCCTTACGGTTGTCATCATGGACCATCTAAGACGGTTTCCAAGGTGTTGCAATCCGGTTTCTATTGGCCCACTATGTATCAAGATGACAAGAATTATATAATGACATGTGATGCTTGTCAAAGAACTGGCTAAATTTCTAGAAGGCATGAGATGCCTTTAAATGGTATCTTGGAAGTAGAAGTCTTTGATGTATGGGGTATCGATTACCAAGGTCCTTTTCCTCCTTTAAAAGGTAATCGTTACATATTAGTCGTCGTTGATTATGTCTCTAAATGGATAGAGGCTATTGCTACTCCCACCAATGATGCTCGGGCCGTTGTTCTCTTATTCAAGAAGATTATCTTTCCAATATTTAGCATGCCGAGAGCAGTGATTAGTGATCGTGGCACTCACTTCGAGAAACAACTTGATACGTCGCTAGAAAAATATGGGGTGACCCATAATAGGGGCTTGGCCTACCATCCTCAAACAAGTGGCCAAGTCGAGGTTTCAAATAGTGAGCTCAAGTCCATACTTGAGAAAGTTGTTGCCAAAATAAAGGAAAGATTGGAGCATGAAATTAGATGACACCCTATGGGCTTATCGTACAACATTCAAGACACCTATTGGTACATCACCGTATAGGTTGGTTTATAGGAAGGCGTGTCATCTACCGGTTGAAATGGAGCACAAGGCCTATTGGGCAATCAAGGAGTTGAACATGGATGCTAAGCTAAGTGGCGAGAAGAGGTTGTTGCAAATCAATGAGCTTGATGAATTCCGGTTGCAAGCATATTGAAAGCTCACGGATTTACAAGGAGAAGGCAAAACGGTGACATGATAAGAAGATTATCAAAAAGGACTTCAGAATCGGTGATAAGGTATTATTGTTCAGTTCTCGTTTCAAACTATTTCCGGGAAAGCTTCGATCAAGGTGGTCCAGACCATTTACCGTTACAAATATCACCAAGTTTGGTTCCATTGAAGTCATAACCACCAATGGAGAAAGGTTCAAGGTCAATGGCCACCGTTTGAAAGTCTACCATGATGATGCGATCGTGGGTGTTGTAGAGGATGTCTCCGTGACACCTCTAAGTGCTTCTCGGGAGCCAACCTGTGTGTTTATTTTTAATTTTTGAACCTTTATTGCTTTTCTAGTCTTTAGTTGTATTTTGTAGGTTGGATTATGTTTTGATTGTGATTTTTAGGTATTTCAAGATGAGAAGGAACCTTATGACGAATGAGCACGCGACCCCATGCTGCAATCCCGACCGGGCTCGTAAATTTTTATTTCCGAGATGGAAATCTGGAGTGTAGCGGAGAAGTCAACTAGGAAGACTCGGTCAATCCTGATCGGGGTCGTGGTTTTCTAGTTTTGTGGCCGTTTTTTGTTATACGGGTAAGCGTGATTTGGTTCGCCAGCTTCACAATCCGTAAGAAAGGTACACTTCCCCTCCCTCTTCTCTATTTTTTTCATTTTTACACCTTAATCGCAATCAAATCACTTCTAGCTCTCTAGTAAGTTGTTTTCATTGCATTTTAGTTTATTTTTCCCGCTTCCCATCAGATGTAATCTCTTGTCTCTTGTGCTTTAAGCCAATTTTTATTGGTTTTGTTGGATGTTTTAATTGGGGCACATTGAGGACAATGTTATGTTTAGCTTGGGGGGGGATTGCATTTGAATGCTAGTTTACTTTTGCATTTTAGTTAAAACTTTTTAGAAAATTGTTTCATTTGCCAGGTTTTGCCTACATTTTTGCCATGATCTTTGATTATACCCATTTACTTGTCCCAATTTTTGCTTAATAGCTAATGATTCGTTTATATTTTTAGGATAATTACATTCATGGGGATGTCTTGACGTAGTGAGTAATTGATGGATTTTGACCCGAATAGGCTTGATCCTGTCTTTTGGCAAGCTACAATATGGTAAGGTAGAGCCTCCATTAGACCATTTCATTCATATATGGTCTCACTTAGGTGAGTGTAGGTCTCCTTATGGTTTGTGTCATATCNGTTTACATATTGCCTAGCTACATTATAAATTTTCCTACCTTGTTAAGCTAGTAGCTAAGTTATTGGTGTTAGGGTGCTCAATTGGGATGATTATCTTTGTTATTATAATATCATTGTGAGCTTGGTATGCCGAAATGTTCATTCTCCGGATTTGATTATGAAATAAAAAGAAAAGAAAAAAAGATGAGAAAATGAAAAGAAAAAAAAGATGAAAGAAATGCAATGAAAAAAGAAGCATGAATTGAAAAAAAAAAAAAAAGCTTGAGTTAGGAAATTTTCATTGTTCTTTATCAAAAGTATTTGGAGAATTCTCTTATAATTTGTGATAGAGGAGGTCATCATACTATTGTTTTAGCCTCTAATGTTGGGTTTAATTTGGGATTGAGCATCCTTACATTTAGTTGTTTCTAGATTGACCTTAGCTCCACATACCATAATTCATATGTTCCCTTTTTTCACCAATCACATATTTCCTTCTTCTTACCGATTGGCTTCTTTTCCATGCTTGCATTTTGATTGTTTTGACTTGTGATTTGAATTGACTACCACATTAGATTGCGGGCACAGTCTCATGAGTCGAGGATAGGTGAGTGCCTCTCACATAAATATCCTTTTATATATAAATTTGAGCATGAGTGAACCGTGAGTCCGAAAGTCATAAGATCATGCAAGAGCTTAAAGGTTCATTTGAAGTTATTTATTTTGCGCCGTCATGTAAACCTCAACCATGTATATGTATTGTCCTTTTCCCATGTTGTTTCAGGTTTTAAATCATTATGCTTGTTGACTTAGTTGGGATTATGCATTTGTGGGGTTGTCTCAGTTCTTATGCTTGCTTGAGGACAAGCAAGGGTATAGCTTGGGGGATTTTGATATGTCTAATATTTATACGATTTATCCCACTATTTTAGCTCGGTTTTACATGTTTATTGCACTATTATCAGTGTTTTGTTGAGCTAATCCCGTGTTCTAGATATATTGCTTGTGTTAGTATGTTATGTAGGAAATGTAGCTTTTAGTAGCTATTTCCCGTCAAATATGAAAGTATCAAGTTCACGAGGTTAAGTGGAAGCTAAGATGGATCATGAAAGAAAAACAAGATAGATTGTTGACGAAATATGGAAGTAAATGGCCCAAATTCAAGTCAACAATATTCAAAAGGCAAATATAAACAAATGAGAAATGAAGCCCAACGGAATGAAGTCCAAAAGATGAGTGGAATGCAAGCTTAGGATTCCACAAAGATTTCACATATGAGCAATAAGTCGGACGCTTGAAAGGTGCATTAAGGCTAAACATTGGATCCCTTGAGCAATAAACCAAGCATTTAAGGCAATTATTCCGGATTCACGCGTCCGCGATCGGGGTGGCATGTCCCCGATCGGGGAGACCCTTCAGTGGATGCTTTGGATTCTTTACGTTTTAGTCTTCAAACTACTATATAAGGAGGGCTTAGCCCCGACTTCTAGGCACCTCTTGCATTCCTTAGAATCATTCTCTTACCATATTTCATATTCTATTCCATACTCTTCTCATATTTCTCTTAGCATTTTCAGAATTTAGTTTAGTTTACATTTTGTATTTTCATTCAATCATTAAGTTCTAATTATAATACAAGTTCAAGTTCTTTTGGTTTACATTGTTCTTATTTCTCAAGTTACAATCTCAATTCGGCAATCATTTCATTCTAGTATTTACGTTGTTATTTCTTATGTTAGTTTATTTTGTTATCTCATTTACATTTBCTATTTAGTYATTAGTTKTTAATTCTTTWACATTTTAGTAATTACATTTCKTTTTACATTTGCAATTAGCATTTMATTATGTCWATGTTTATCATTACATWCTTAGCTGGTTTTACTAATATGAGTGAGTAGTTTTATTTTGTCTAGGGATTAGGGGAGCCATGCATTAGTTTTTAATTTATCATGTAAGATTAGAATGTTATAATATTGCATAAATGTTTCTACACATGATTGTTTTGTAATTGTTAATCTTAGGTTATTGATCACAATCTTTGGTTAAATGTGTTMATACATTCTATAAGTCGAGAGGCACGGATTTGTATTAAACTAAACATGTTGTAGTAGACCGATCTAACTATAGCGAGAGTTCGTTAGAACACGATCTATGGCCGACAATAATATCGAGAGGTGATTGTCTATAGGCCTAGACATTTATCTTTATTATGCATTTCTAGTTTAACGTGAGTTGTATTTTCTAGGCATGTGTGACCCGACATCCCTAGACTACTTTAATCATATTTGTTAATTAATCATTTTATTTACTTTGCATTTTTATTTACATTGAATTTCACCCACCAAAACAAAATTATAACCCGATCTTGATAAAAACCTAATCATAGCATTACTTAAAGCAACATCCGTTTCTCTGTGGTTCGACCCCCTACTTATTACATTAATTTGTTTCCAAGTCTTGGGAATTATCTTTGCTAGGTGTGCGGCCACCTATCAAGCTAGAAAATTGTTTTAAATCTGATAGTTTGGTTCACATCCATGCCAATTATCAAGTTCTTGAAGAAGAGGATCCACCACTCCTTCCCCACCATCATCTCTACCGTAAGTTCCAAAGAAAATGATGAAATTATTCGACCAATCCCAGACTAGTGTCGAAATGCTCCCTAGGGGTATCTCCACCACCAATGTTGAAGTGGCGAATATTGGAATCAAACCAGCTTTTATAAGCCTTGTTGAGAAACGCCAATTTGGTGGAGATCTTCTTGAAGATACTAATTTGCACATCTAAAACTTTTGTGATTATTGCTCTATGATTAGACAAACGGGTGTCACGCAAGATCAAATTAGGGGGACGATATTCCCGTTCTCTTTGAGGGATAAGGCAAAGCGATGGATCAATAGCCTTAAAAAAGTCTCCTTGGGCATCACCGACTGGAGTATCTTGACTTTAGCATTCAACCAAAAGTACTTTCCTCTGGGAAAGGCCGCCCTTCATAGAAGCCAAATCAATGGTTTCCGACAAGGGGGTGATGAGAGTTTATTTGAGGCATGGGATAGTTACAAGGAGTTGCAAAGAGAGTACCCTCTTCATGGTCTAGATTCTTGGTTTTTAGCTATAACCTTCTACAATGGATGTTATTCCGAATCTCGCCGCATCCTTGACTCCGCCAACAATGGGTCGTTTGATTAAATTGATACGGATATTGCACATGCTACCATTTAGTCTATGTCTATCTATGACTCCCAATGTGTTAATTCCCAAAGTGAAAATCCGGTAAACGCTAAGCAAGAGGATCCAAATGTGGCTTTTTTACAAGCTCAAGTGACATTTATTACCCAACAACTTGAGAGCTCTCAAGGCTCTAGTTCCACTTACCAAGTGAATGTAATGTCAAGCCAATTTTTCCCTTCTTTGTAAGCTATGTGGAGGTGTGGAGCATGCTGCCCAATATGATTGAAATACCTTCCAACACGCCAATGTGTTCCAAGCCACAAATCCCACCTTATATAAGAACTTACAAGTGCTTGATCCTCCACATCAACAACAATTTGTTCCTCAACAAAGACCATTAAACCCACTGGGTTTCCAAACTAAATGGCCTTCACTTATCCAACAATAAAATGACATAGGGGTAAGAAAACTAGAAGCTGTGATGATGCAAATGGCTAAAACTCAAGAGAAAATTATAACCCAAATGCAAAAAAGTGATTAAGCAAAAGATGCCGCTATTAAATGTTGGTGACCCAATTAGCTCAATTGCCACTTCTAGTACCCAAAGACAACAAGGATAACTACCACATCAAGGAGAGAAGCCTCCTCATGGTACCCTTAGTGCCATTCATTTGAGGAGTGGGAAGTGCTATGATGAGTCATCCATGACTATGAATGTTGTCAAGGTGAGTCAAAAGCCCAAGCTTGGAGGAGGTACTAAAAAGAAGGCTAGTGAAGAGCCTATGGTTGAAGATGTTGAAGTCGAGGTCTCAAATGCTAAGGAAAAGGAGCCCGTGACTCCTATTGTGATCCATGTGCCATTTCCACTCCGCCTAGCCAAATAGAAGGATCGGAGTAAGATTGGTAAATTCTTAGATGTTAAAAATTTACAAGTTACTGTTTCATTTGTTGAATTGCTCTCCCAGGTCTCTTTTTATTCAAAATTTATGAAAGAAATCATCACAAAGAAGCGACCCTTCAATGAGGTAGAGACCGTAGCTTTCACCGAAGAGTTTATTGTTGTAGATACCTCGTTTATGCACCCTTCACCAAACACTCAGTGAATATTGGGCCGCATGTTCAATATACGAAGTGATTTTATAACATTTCAGTAATTCGTCGACGAATGATTTCTCAAACAGCCGTGTCAATCCCTATATTGTCATCTACACGCCGAGACGGTCGTTTTCACGGTAATTAGAGTGCATTTGGTGTCCGGGTCAAAAACCGTCTTCATTATCTAAAAACCATCTAAAATCTGAGTCGGGATATTTCTAGGAAATCTAAATAATATCTAAAATTTTTTAAGATTTTAAAAATATCTATTTTTACGGAATAGGAAATCAAATCCTTTCCAAACTCTGAAAACGCGTAAATCTCCGACGCTGAAGGAGAAACTGCTCCAGCAGAGGACGCACAGCTTGCTGCACCTCTTCCTGGGCCTGTTTCAAGCAGTGTCCAAATCTTTCAGGTTTTCTTCCGTATTTTAATCTTTCCAAAACTCCCACCTCGTGACTAATATAAATACAGGACTTCGCCTCACATATTTGTCACGCGAGTATCCGCCCCTTATCTTATCTCTCTGTATTCTAAGACCACGTGCTATTGCTTTGACGCCTACGTGCTTTATCTACTCGACCACGTAAGCCTAGATCATTCTAGGTAGTAGTCACGTTTGCATAGACCGACCAACTTGACCACTACACTTAATCAATATTAATCAACTTGTTTTCTAAAATCCTTTTTAAAGGGCATCTTCCTTTTACATCGAGTCGAACAATCACAAACGTCGAATTAGTCAATCTCACTTCGTAAAAATGTGAGTTTGAGGGTGTAAAATCCTAATTTGTATTTTATTTTCTGCATTTATAACTATGTAAGAGTCTATGTCACAAACATGCTCAAAATCGCTTTCAAAATCATAGTTTTTTAAACCTTTTTTGAAGAGTCAGCAGGGAAAGACTGTCGAGAATAATCGCATTAGCAGATGCTCCTTCTGGAATAGTCGCAGCATCTGCTGCGCTTCTTCCAGAGGCGTCTTTTCTGTTGCTGCTCTTCTTCTTCTCCCTCGAGTACTAGCTGCTTCATTCTTCTCCTCTTCTTCGTTTTCCTCCACTCTCTTGTAATTTCAAGTTTCCTAATTTACCTTATTTTATCCTTTTCGACTTACATCCCTTATAGTTCTATATTTGTGGGTTTTTGTCATTTATTTAAACCCGGATTTCAAGGTTCGATTTCTTCCCATATCAAATCTTAGAATTCGACTTTTGTATATGTTTTTTTCGCCATGTGACGGTCTCGTATGAATATAATCTGCATAAACCACGTCAATTTCGGGTTTAATATCAATAAATACATCTAAATCAACCAACAAACAATAACGACCCACGAGTCTGATTTTCACAGTCAAAATCCAATTCGAGAACAGTCGCATAAGGTGATGCACCTCTTCCAGAGGACGCACCATGTGGTGCTCTTGTTCTGGGTTGGCTTCTGTCTTTGAATTCGTCTCGTTTCGACGTAGCTTTTCAAATTAGTTTATAATTGACTATTATCCGTATTACCACTTTATGTTTCGACATGTTTAATCTTTTATTTATTTCCTTTATTTTATTTATTTCCTAAAACCCTTTCGACAATTTGTGGCACAGATTCATTATTCACCTTTTGGAATTTATTTTTCTTTTATTCGTTTATTCCTTTTTACATGTAATTAATATAAATCTCCACTTTGATATAATTATATGCTAATTATGCGTTAACCGACTTAGTCTAAATCACATGTTAGAGTAAAAGCCTTGTTTGTCGCATTGCATGCATATAAACCAATAACATATCGAATATAAATGACATTCCCTGATAATTAGTAGAGGCCGCTATCGAGGCGGGCGGGATTAGGTGTTCTAATAAGAGCTTCCTAATACGTAAACTCACCACTTACTCAGATATCTGTGAACAAAAGTGTTCATTGGCATCACGAGAGTCATTCTAAACATTGAATGCTAAGGACAACGAATTTCTTAGTGTTCGTGTCATTACTTTGTGTCTTGGCATGATACGAAGTATTCGAACGGATCTAATTATCCAAAAAAATTGGTGGCGACTCCAAAAATGCAGGCTTGTTCAAATCATTCAACAGTTTCAATGCCTTTCAAATCGTTAAAGGGCCCATGACGTTCTTTCTCAACACAAAGTTCCGTGGGAAAAGTACAGCCTCCTCAAACTTTCGAACGCGCGGCGCGGGTGGCCCATGTCCAAGGTTTGGCGACTTCGCTGGGGATGATGGACTTAGAATAAGTCTAATGTTACCCAGGGTGAAACTTGAACAAGGTTAGGGATAGTTTATATAAGACAGTTATTGGTTTTCATTACTCGACCCTCTTAGGTTGTTTCTGCTAGCCTTCCTAGGCTCCTAACCGAATCGATTTGACCAATTGTCCCATCTCGATGGTGCAAATTCTTATTTGTCTCTAGTAGATGGATAGAAATTGACGTCAACCAAACCACGATGAGTAATCATATTTGTATCAACAACTTTCACTACTCAACTAAGAACTGGCCCTACTCTTGTTTGGCGTTGACCTGTCCCCAGACTAGGGTTTGATTGTTTGGTGTGGCAACCCACCCTTCTAAACCAAAACCATCTTAAAAGCACTCATCATACCATTATAATGCCTGTATATATGCTTATGCCTTGTATGTTATAAACTTTTTATAAACAAAACCATGACGAAAATTTCAAAAATGTTGTAAACAAGCTTTTAAATGTAAATATTCTGAATGGCTTAAATAATGAACTAAGTCAAGTCGAAGTCTTTTCCTTTTGAGTCTCCAAGTATAAATCCTGTCAGCACACCTATGGTCACACACAATGATCAATAGGCACCACCTTTCAAAGTCCTTCTCTTTAAAAATCATCTCTTACACGACACGAGTCAGTCTTCTTTTGAGTCGTCTTTTATTTTGAGTCTTGGGTAAGTATGTTTCGGTTAGAGCTTGATTCTCCATCGATTTCTATCTCAGTTCAAGATGTATAGAGATGGTGAAGGTCGCGGAAATGTCAATGGTCAACCCTAAACTAATCCTAATCATGATGCAGATCCAGCAAAAAGGCAAACAAGATGGAGAAAGTCGATCAAATGGACAAATAATCAAGAAAGACTCTTCAAGCTCACCACAGGCGAAGGAGAAATTTTTAAAGAAGAACCAGAAGATGATGATTTCGAGTCAGAGTCAGAACTAGTGTCTGAGTCCAAGTCTTGAGAAGTCGTCGTAGAGTCTCCGCCTATTATCAACCCCACTCACTTTATTTCTCCTAGTTTAGCATCGAGTAGCAGTAGCCTTAGCATGGGCCTATCCCAGCAACTGTCCCTCCTTTGCCACTGGCCAATGATCAGTTGGCTTGATTGTTTCAGTTATTTTCAAATTTTAATATGAATAAATCATATTCTGCTTACTCCTTGTATTATTATAATTGTAATTATGTTCGTGACGATACTGAGGATGATCCTGACCCAGACTCACTTGACCTGCCACCCAATATGATAAATGAAATTTTAGAAGAGGGGCATGGGGCACTAGTCATAGAAACTTTGAACTAATTGAAGTGGGAACAGACCTCGAACCTAAAGAACTTAGGATAAGGACCACCCTAGACTCAGCTGAAAGGGCTCTCTTCGTTGACCTTCTACACGAGTTTAAAGATGTTTTCGCTTGGTCCTACAAAGAAATGCCAGGGATAGACAGGGACATTGCAGAACACCGTATCCCAATCAAGCTAGGGCTCAAACCAGTTAAACAAAATCTCCGTAGAATGAGGACAGAATGGGGTCTTAAGATCAAAGAAGAGGTAAACAAACAATTCAAAGCGGGTTCATCAAAGTTTCCGAGTATTCTGAATGGGTGGCCAACATCTTCCCCGTAACCAAAAAGGATGGGCGAATCCGGGTTTGTGTTGATTTTAGGGATCTAAACAAGTCTACTCCAAAAGACGACTTTCCATTACCACATATCGACGTATTGGTAGAAAATACAGCTGACCACGCACTTATGTCCTTCATGGATGGATACGTAGGCTAAAATCAGATCAAAATGGCTAAAGAGGACATGCATAAAACCGCATTTGTGACTGAATGGGGAACCTATTGTTATACTCTCATGCCTTTTGTGTTTTGATCAACGCTGGTGCAACATATCAACGCACTACCACTACCTTACTACAAGACATGATGCACAAAGAAGTAGAGGTGTATGTTGGTGACGTAATCATTAAATCCAAATATAGACAGGGTCACATCGCCAATCTTCGCAAGTTCTTCCTTAGGCTTCGCAAGTACAATATGAGACTCAATCCTCAGAAGTGCACATTTAGGGTAACATCTGGGAAGTTTTTAGGTTACGTCGTAAGTCAACGAGGGATAGAGATTGATCCATCCATGATCAAGGCTCTAATCGAAATGCCGTAACCACAGACGGAGAAAAAAGTTCGAGGTTTTCTAGGCTAGGTACAATACATAAGCCGTTTTATCTCCAAGCTTACCATGATTTGTTAACCAATATTAAAGAGGCTCAAAAAGACAAAACACACCATGTGGGACGATGATTGTCAAAAGGCATTCGAAAGAATCAAGGAGATTTTGGCCAAACCACCTGTGTTCATGCCACCGCAGAAGGTCAACTTTTATCCCCATACCTTACAGTCACAGAAACAGCCATGGGAGTCATGCTCGCTCAAACCAGTAGGGAAAGAGGAATGAGCCATCTTCTACCTCAGTAAGAAATTCTTGAGATACGAGACAAAATACACACCTCTTGAAAAGACTTGCCCCGCTCTTGTGTGGGCAACAAAGAAGCTGCGGAATTACATGCTCAACTATTCGGTCAAAGTCTACTCGAAAATGGATCCCATAAAGTACATTTTCGAGATGCCAGTTCTTAATGGTCAAGTAGCAAGATGGACTCTAATGCTTTCTAAGTTTGACCTCAAATATGTGCCTCTGATGGTAATTGAAGGACGGGAGGTGGTTGAATTCTTCGCAAACAATCTCATACATGATAGACACATGGTCATTTCCGAACGAAAATATCCTTTACAACAATACAGAATCATGGGATCTCTACTTCGACGGGGCTTCCAATATAAGTGGATATGGGATCGGAGTGTTGCCCATTTCTCCTAAAGGCGAGCATACACCAATTTCAGTCAAACTAGACTTCGAGGTGACTCATAATGCGGCAGAATACGAGGCCTGCATCACAGGTTTATAAGCAGCAGTCAGCCTTGGCATCAAAAGACTTCGAGTCCTTGAAGGCTCATCCCTCATTATCAACCAGATCACTGGATGATGGAAAATACGAAGCGAAAAGCTAGCCCCTATATCAATCAAGGGTAGATGAAGTAGCTCAGTTCTTTGATAAAACTTAGAATGTGGAATGCTACCACACCTCTTAATAAACTTGTCTCTAGCTTTGAGGAAACCTTTAAGAGTAGTGGAAAAATGGTCTTTGATTTCAATAGACCAAATGTCCTGATGCTTCAGAGTATAGGCAGCATGCCATCTAGCCTAAAGACCTCTAGGAGGATGAGACAAAAGCCAAACACATTTTAAAAGCATGGAATTACTCCATGTTTCAATATTATTTAATGTTAAATCCTCCACTATCCCACAGAGAACAAATTTTTCAAAAATTCTCACTAGATCTACACTAACTAGATGCAATTAACTTCCATGCACAACTACAACTATAATTCAAATGCATTCCCTTGGTGGCGTCGCCCGGGTAGTATTTAGGGGTCGAATCCACAGGGAGTGCGGTGGTTATTAAATAGTTGTGATGGAATAAATTTTATCTCGGTCGGTCACAAGATATGGGGGTTGGTCGATTTATGCAAGTAAAATATAAAAACAAACGATAATGCAAAAGACGTCTAGGGGGTCGGTTCATACATGCAAATTGATATTTAAATTAGTTATTAAACTAGTGAACACAATTTATCATCTAAGCCAAAAGATGTCCAGCTTTCACTATTAGCATCGGCCTTAAATCGGGTCCTAACAAACTTTCACTATGAGTTAAGTCGATCTACTACAACATGCTAGTTCTAATACGAATCCGTGCCTTTCGACTAATAGATTGTATAACAAGTTTAATCCT
>VHZZ01003289.1:22323-37198 GCA_009801015.1 Silene noctiflora
AACCAACACACAATGATGAAAATTAATCAAAAATATAACTCAAACCCTAATTTCGTTAAAAAATTTGACAAATACTAACATGCAACCACATAATAYTGCTTCATATAACTTAAATGAATCTAAATCAACAAATTTTTTGAAGTTAATTGAAAAATCAAGATAGTTGTTAAAGATATTACCTTTAGGACGATACTCTGCAGATGAAGGTGTGCTGTAGGGGAGAAAGAGGAAATGACTTCTGATGGATAGTGTGGGAGATAATTAATGAGAGATTAGGGTTAGGGTTCTGGGTAATTTTCAGAAATTAGAGATTTTAGTTTGGGAAGATGAATGTGTTTACGATTATGAAAATTACGGTTTTTGTTTGTAAAGTATGTGTTTTAGGCAGAATAAAGACAAAATAAGGGTGTGGGTTGATTGTTTTCTTGGCGCCAAATGCAATACACAAACGACGTTATGACGACAACTTTAGTAATGGCATTTTGGGAAGGAAAAAGTCAAATTGAAGGGTACCATATGTAGAAAGTTAAAAGGAGGGGTACCATGTGTAATTGGACAAAATTCGAGTGTACCATGGGGCCTGGGAGGGAGTATATGTGTTCAATAAAAGTGGAAAAATTCACAAAAACATAATTATTGATATATTTAATTCTACGTCTTAAAACTCGTATATAAATACGCAAGTGGAAAGTAATTGTAGGTTGGAGGGGCCTGGGAGTATAGTTTGTGTCATGTGAGTCTTTTAATAACATAGTTTGATAATTTTTTAACCAAAATATTCTTTAGCATTAAAGGAAGGGACGTACTTTGAATTGCAGTATGAAAAGATCATCTACGATAATTTTATCTTAAATGCTAATCTGGTACCTAGACGAATTATGTTTAGAGTTATTAAAATCAAGTTTTGATCTTCGGCAAATCTGAAATGTTAATAGTGTTTTCTTTCATCGAAAAAAAAAATTTCTCAGTGATTATAAACTATGTGAAAATTATGATCACATAAAAATAATTGTAGATATTTCCAACGTTATAAACTAAAAACAATCAACATGAATCAATTACTAATCAATCACAACAATAATGAAGTCATCGTAGTAATATGACATAAAAGTATTTACAATTATGAAATGATCAAATACAGACTAGAGCCAAACACTAACCAAGCTCATGTTGTATTTTGGGCTAAAGGATAAGCATGTGGTTAATGGTTTGATCTTGTAAAAACGTATCTTCCTTTGCATATTCTTAACTATACTCGCTAATTTTATAGACCAAATATAACCAATCAAATCAACGAGAGTAGACCCATAAACAACTCCAATCCCAATCACACACTTAAGATTCACGGGTCAACTAACTCAACAAGATATTAAAAACAAGAATATGAACACAAAAAACCATTAAATGTCATAAATTCCCTGCTTTCTTTACCTCATTACTATACCTGCTACCACGTCCCCCCTCAATTTCATCCTCTTTTTTTCCGTCAATCAATCCAAAAAAGCCACAATAAAGTCTCAGATTAATCTATTTTATGTGGGAAATGTAGTTCTTCCTAAATTATTGACAAAAATTGTAACTTTATAGTAAATAAAAGTGTTGGGTCATTGCATTTTTGTATGCATCACAGAATATGCTTACTCAACTTGCTGTTTTTTTGCTTCTTAGCTACTTTTCAGCTGCTCATGCTGGTAATTTTTCAATCTTTGTTTGTTTTTGTAATCTCATTGTTTCACTTTGTAGTTTCTGGGTTGTGATCATGATTCTTTAGTATAAAGTGGCGGATCTAAGGGGCTAGCAGGGGCGCTTGCTCTCGCTGCACAGCAAAAATTTTTAGTTAAAATATCATAAAACTTTCTATTATACTTTATGATATAGCTAGTTCTGCCTGCTGCAATACTTCGCTTCCCCTAACTGTAAATCCTGGTTCCGCGACCATGTATTGTTCTAGTTGATCTAGTAATGCATTTGAAGTTAAGGGGTTGTATTATTTTGTGAAATATGTAATGGGTTTTGTTTAGTTGAATGTGTAGTTAGCTCAGCCTGTTTGACGGGTTTGTATTGACTTTTGGATTAGTGTTGTGTAGATCTGCAATTTAAGCTGTTTTGTACGAAATCGTTGTCGAAAATCTCGGTTTTTGAGCTGAATTGATGACTAGTGAGTTGAGGATTGTGCTTCTGATTGAGCCACTGGTGTATTTGGTCTTGTGCTATAATAGCATATATTCCATCATTATCTTTAGTTTATGTTTCCTACTGTATTTAGAAGCGGGGTAAGAGGATCGGATGCATGCAGTATCTCCCTTTCAGCGAGAAAGGGTGTTTCTAGTATATCTTAGTCGAAACGGGATGACTATTTGCTACTTCTTGAGAGTAGAGAGTGTTGAGGATTTATTTTGTTGTGAATAGTTTCATTGATTTAGTGCTTGAGTGAGCCTTGACAGTCTGATCTAAGTAAATTACTACAACTATTACTAGCGGAAAATGGCTGATTTAACTGCTCAAAGAGATTTCTTTTGGCTACTTCCGCTGCCATAGTATCAACTTGTGCTACTGATAGCTTTCATTTCGTTAGTGAAACACATTTCAATTGGCCTTTCATCCTATCTTAGAAGGACCGGGTATGGGGTGTCAATTTTTTCATTTTTTGGCAAATCTTTGACGCTTATATATGGTAGTTGCATATACGCCTATAAGGTAATTTCTGTCATAATTGCAGTTATATGGTTTCAGTTCGAAAAGAAGTATAGTAGCATGTATTGTTGTTAATGATGGATTATATATAAGGTCAATATCTGCCCTGAAGATCAAAATAGGATCATAGATAATCACATGTGTTCTTTAGTCTCACAGTGATTTATTTGACTGAACAGTAGCACCATATGCTTTACGGTTAAGTTGCGGAGCAAGGGCAAACGTTCATACTGCACCAACCAATACACTATGGTACAAGGACTACGCATATACAGGAGGAGTGCCTGCCAATGCTACACGGCCCAGTTACATCACTCCTCCACTTTCCACCCTCCGTTTTTTCCCTTTGTCCGAGGGTTCAGAAAACTGTTATAACATTAACCGTGTCCCTCCTGGACATTATTTAGTGAGGCTTTTTTACGGGTTGGTTGAGGATCCAAACTTCGACAGTGAGCCGTTTTTTGATGTTTCCTTTGAAGGAACTCTAGTTGATTCTTTGAGTTCGGGTTGGAGTAGTCAAGATGACCGAGTATTTACTGAAGCCCTTGTTTTTCTAACTGATGGGACTGCATCTCTTTGCTTCCACAGCACCGGTCATGGTGACCCAGCAGTTATATCTATCGAAATCCTCCAAGTTGATGACAAGGCATACAACTTTGGCCCACAATTTGGTCGAGGGTCAATTCTGAAGACGGTTAAAAGGCTCAGTGCCGGTGCCGGGAGGCCGAGGTTTGGTGAAGATTACGGAGCTGACCCTTGGGGTGGGGACAGATTTTGGAATTCACTCCCAACTTTTGGTGAAAGTGCTGACAAGGCTATTTCTGTTGAAAGTCCTATCAAGAAAATTTCAATTGCTCCAAATTTTTATCCACAAGGTCTTTATCAATCGGCACTGATTAGCACTGACGTTGAGCCTGAAATAATATACAACATTGACGTGGAACCCAATAGTAACTACTCGGTTTGGCTTCATTTTGCCGAGATTGATCCTTCCATCACTAAAGCAGGTGAAAGGGTTTTTAACATTTTGATAAACGGTGACGTTGCATTCAAAGCCGTAGATGTTGTAAGCATGAGTGGGGGTGTCAAAACTGCCCTTGTATTGAACACAACCGTTGCAGTAGAGGGCAGGACTTTGACTTTGAGTTTACAGCCCACTAATAACAGTCTTGCAATAATCAATGCCATTGAGGTCTTCCAAATTATAAAAGCCGAGGCAAAAACTTTGTCCGCTGAAGGTACCTGCTTTATCCAGTAATTTATTTCATGCTGTTGTAAACCTTGCTTCGTCTATGCTGTTGTAAACTTTGCTTGAACCCATTTTGCTTACCAAACAAGGGAAATTGTCCTCCAATTCCCTCCCTTCACTTTCTTCTGACCTCCATCCAAACAGTAGGTTACTGTATGATACTTTTGGGCTTATCTGCATGAGCAACTGCTACATGTATGTTTTTTTAACAAAGAATATCTGGCGCAGTGGTGCTTTGAAAATCACTTTTCGTTTTAACCATAGGCAATCGCTAATTTTTTTTGTAACATATCTGTCTAGTTGATGCTTTGCGATCTGTAAAGAAAGCTCTGCTGCTGCCTTCTCGTCTCGGTTGGAATGGAGATCCATGTGTCCCGCAAGAACATCCTTGGACTGGAGCAGATTGTCAATTTGATAGTGCTAAAAATAGATGGTTCATTGATGGACTGTAAGTTCCAACCGAACTGTGAAATTTTCCAATGTATTTTAAGCTTTTTTATACGGAAATTACATGGTCGCCATATCAAGTTCTTTTTTTCTTTTCTTTTCTTTTCACCCCCGTAAATTGGTGGCTGTCTCCCGTCTATTAATACTTTAGTTTGCTTTTGGTAGAGAGAGTGAGCAATCATGTAGAGTACTAGAGTTCAGTTCTTGTGGGAACTATATTTATAAAGTGGTAACAGTAAGAACAAATCTCAAACATGGAGTATTTGCTTGGATAGAGAGAAATGGATGGAAAAGAAGGGTTGGAGATACATCTAGCATCCGCGAAGACAAGTACTACATGCAGTCAACAGAAACTCAGTCAACAGAAACTCGATGGATCCTAGGAAAAAAAAATTCATAGTTGGACTTTCTGCAACTAGTAGTTGCGACGATCATAAATATGGAATGCAAATTTGAAACACGACAAATGTAAGGTTGAAGACTTCTCATATTAAAAACGATTACTTGTCGACACTTTATCTTAAGTTCTTAACTGAAGGATCTGATGCAGATATTCGTTTAGCATGTTTTTCCATCAATTATCTGCACCACTGAATGATCACATCGGCGAAATGATTACTTGTATTCTGAAATTTCTTTGTGTTTTCTCAGTGGTCTTGACAACCAGGGTTTACGTGGCTTCCTCCCTAATGATATTTCCAAGTTGAGCCGTATACAAAGCATGTAAGCTACTGATGATTGCTATGCTAGTACTTTTTAGGTTCTTTTTTTTTCATCGACATAATTCAACCTCATCTTTCACACTACAAAAGCTAAATTCAGAACCTAGCATATCAAGAACTTGAATGTCATCTTTAATACTGTTTCAAACGGGAAACTGCAGAAATCTTAGTGGAAATAGCATTCATGGTTCTATACCTTCGACACTCGGGTCCATCACAACTTTGGAGATTCTGTAAGAATGTTCCGACTCACTTTCATCTTATATTTTGAAACTGGTCCATGTCTAGTCTTAACATTGGTAATCTTGTCTGTTGATGGCAGGGATCTATCTTATAACTTCTTGAATGGTTCAATTCCCGAGACTCTGGGAAAGTTGAATGTGTTACGAATTCTGTAAGATCACAAATTAGCTCTTAAGTCTTAACATGTGGAACTGAGTGTAATAACAAGATTTCTTACATGTTAATGTCTTGATGATGCAGAAATCTGAATGGCAACAAGTTATCAGGAAGAGTTCCAGCTGCCCTTGGTGGAAGATTGTTGCACAGAGCTAGCTACAAGTATGTTTATTGTATCGTTTTAGTGTGAATTATATATCTCTCTCTCATTTCTCTTTCATATGTCACTTGCCCTTATGCTGCAATACTTAGTAACAATGATTTTTGGCAGCTTTACTGATAACAAAGGACTTTGCGGTATACCAGGACTGCCTACATGTGGGCCTCATCTTTCCGCTGGTGCTAAAGTTGGCATCGTCTTTGCTGCATGCCTAGCTCTACTTCTTGTAGTTGGGTGCTTACTTGTTTGGTATAAAAGGCGGCAGAATATTCTTAGAGCTCAGAAACTAGCTGGTAAGATAACTCAGTACAAAACTTTGCTTATGATCATTTTGTTACTTAGGGCCTGCTGTAAGCTTGTAAATGAGGGTAGTTGTTTCACGGGGGTAATGCCGTAATGGAGGTAAAAATAAAAGAGGAACTGATGGAAATAACGTTCAATGCTCTACTTATTTCTAGATCGGTAGTTGATTTGTTGAAATTATTCTTATTTACGCAGCTAGAGAAGCCCCCTACGCAAAAAGGCGAACCCAATTCTCACGAGATGTACAGATGACTATACATCAAGGTACACGGACTGCTGCAGAAAACGGGCCCATATTGTTATCTTGAGTATCAGTAAACATGGCCATGAACTTGGGTATCAGTGCATTCACTTACAGCAAAATACGGAGTACTGTACTATAAATTAGAGCAGCCCTGACCCATCTGTTAGAGAGAATGTGGTTTTCTTGATCAGACGATACTGCAGCCATTTTTGTAAAATTCTACTCGTGGATACTTTGTCGATAATCTTTCAAGATGGAAGATCGTCCAGAAATGTTGATATATTGGAAATTGTAAATTAGACCGAGTTTTGTATATTTTGTTCGATTAATCAACTGTTTGAGTTTAGAACAGAAAGTGAGTGGCATACTGAACTGCAGAAAGAAGTCATCTTAGTCCACTCTTTGTACATTATTCCTCTTATTTTCAAGTTCAAATAGCTCAATTGCTTAAGAAGATAATAAACCGTTTGGTCATGGGATTTAGTCTTATTTCTAGGTAAAAGGAATTCACAAGAACAATAATTGATTAAAACTCAAGACGGAGAACTTTGTCACCTATAATCCTACCTTACCCGAACCAGATTAAAGCAATAAACGCAAACAAAAAGAAAACATCTACAGCAAAACAATAATTTGCCAAAACATTATGTCAGTTTTTTAATGTGATTTGCTCTTTTAACTTTACTTGTGTCTTAATAATTGATTAAATTTGTGTTGTTTTGCATGCACTAAGTTTAATGGAGGGAGTATATGATATGATGGTATATACTTCCATGAAAATTGAGTAACTATTGTTACTGATTTGTTAGCACATTGTTTTGTTAATGACTTTCCTGTCAGCACATTAGCACCACGAATTGGACGGACTTGTTTGGTCTGTCTTCTTTTAATCAAAAATCATATCAATCATATCTTATATAGGCTCAACTAATATGATTATCGAAAGTAATTAATCAATTCGTAATTCAAGAAAATTCAAATTAGATTATCAAGCAAGAAACAAAAAATTATCTCATGTTGTTTCAACCCTTGCCAAGAGTAATTTTAAGGGGTTATTTATTGTTCGAGCATATCACCTCTAAAAAGACTGGCTAACCTGATATACATGGTTTGCACGTTATCACGTATACTTAGGGGTTTGCACTAGCCACTAAGGGTTGCAGGTGCGGATTCTCTCGTCATTAAAAAAAAACATCTCACGTGTTTTTCCTAGTATAAGGGAGCCAAATGGGTAAATTTGATGCAGGCGAGACTCAAACTCGGGTCATATGAACCACTTCTCGTGACTTTACCGGCTAAGTTGAATAACATTCGTAATATATCTTGTGTTATGCATCACATTAATGACAAAACCAACCGATATTACATCATACGAAGTACATCAATTTATTATTTCTTAAAACGGATATATCCACCTTAGAATTAAAAGGATCAAATAACATTTTACATCCACCTTAGAATTAAAAGGATCAAATAACATTTTACGTGAATAGATTAGACAATTCTATTAACATATTTGACTTGTTTTCTTCTTCGGTAATGATTCGGATTTATGTCATGTTTCATGGTAGGAATCCAAAAATGAGGGCCCACGCGCACTGCCGTCCATTTCAGCAACCAGTCAGACAAGTCAATGCCAAAAACAGGAGGATGTGTTTGAAAAAGTAAACTAAGCAAAACAGTCACTAAAATACAACACATAATTGGTTGTCGTAAAAGTAAAAGTAAAAGTAAAAGTGTCGTAACTTTACTGTCACTCCGTCATGACGGCACCAATAATTCATCTCCTACGTCACATCTTATGCTTTTCCACTATCATTGTGGTACTCGATACCGGACAATAATTTACGTTTACTTTATTAAGCATAACATGGGTTTTCGTGACAAGTTACAATGGCGTGATATGGGACGTATTTACTTTGATTCGGTGTAAGATCATTTCTCAAAGCAAGCTAATTAATTTGTTCCAAATTTGTGCTCTTTTATTTGGTTTTGATATCAGTCACCTTAAAATGTCGTAAGCATTCATGGGAAACCGAACAAAGTGCACAAGACATTATCGCAAGTTGGGAAAGAAAGAACAGCGAGCACAAGTGCACAACATGTCGGAAATAGTTACTAGAGCAATGACAATCAATATTTGACCGTCCTGAGAATATTACCTATTTGCTACAGCGATTATTGACAATTGACTGTTGACAATCGACAAGCTCCTGAAATCATTGCATATTTACAAATCCGCCTTTCTCAGCGTTTATCTATGGATATTCTGGATCACTTGAACGTTCATCTAAATTGAAGTCCTCATTCGAGTCCTCAATTATCCTCCATCTATTTATGATACAAGCAAAACACGCACATTAGGAAACAAAACCAACTGTCAATATCGAGAAAGTGTAAAGAATCAATTTCCCCCCGAAAATTACCTTTCAAGAACAACCTTTCCTTCTTTGTACTTTTGGTTTTTGTCACGAGCTATCATCTAAGAAGAGGGAGAGCAAACGAGGAACAATAGAGTCAGTTCAACCTTTGTAGGGGTTTTAAGACATTCCTCTCAAAAACGGAAACAAGAAAAAAAACACCAGAAAATGAAAATGAACAATAACCACCAAATATGAGCTCACTAGCTAATTAGTAATGAGTATTGTGCAAAGCAGCTACATAATCCACCCAAATCATTTAGGCATCTCTTTTCCAACCTCCCAAATGTAAGATCCCACTTTTTTCGCGGCCCAATCATATAATGGATCTACGAAAAATATTAATCATGAAGATGGGTAGGGTCATCTTGCAATTTCTTATGGTTAGACAGGATTGATTTAATACAAGCTTCCAATCTTACATGTATATGTATCCAAGTTTCTAGACCGAAGTTTTTTAGTTCGAAGCTATGTTATTTCAACTCTTCACTTGGCTGCGTAACAGCCTGTGTGACATTTCAACCTTCGCAAACGATACAACGCTACTCCATCAACACCAGTTTTTTCATCAAACAACCATGTCCAACAACCGGCACCTTTTTATGTCGGACACTTGCAGGCGGGATGGGGACTTGACGTAACATATTTCTAAGTTCTAACATATTTTCAAATTGTACAGAGATCTAAAAATCTCACCCCCAAAATCTTCAATATTACACAATCCGAGATCATTTGGTCATAAGCAACAACAAAGACGATCTTACCCAAGTATTGGTGGTGCAATTATGGTCGTTTCCCGCTGTTATACACTAAGCACACATATTAAGCTCACCACAACTCAACATCAGAGAACTGTTTTATGAATACGACATACTTATACTGCAATAAAGAAAGATGGGCTGAAGAAGCCTTACATATTTCCATCCAAGTAGTTGTCCACAGCCACAACAAAATACATCAGACACAGTATGTATTCCAGACATCATATTCCTGTCCTCTTCTTGTCCGACAGATACATTTACCCTGTATAGCAATACCAAGAAGAAAAAGGATAAAACCCCACATAAAATGGTCGACCAGGAAGAAATCGAAATTAAAGGCAATCGATGGATCATTGGAGAAAGTTAGATGGCAAACCAGGAGTGTCTCACACAACATCTGAGGGTGTGCAAACGCTCAGACCTCCAAATCTTAAGTGTCCAAATATTATAGACTAACATTTAGAGCTGCAACAGCTTGAACAATCCGTTTTGGAGAAACACGAGTACATAGATATTTTGAATTATGTAAAACGTGAGGATTATATTCTTAATACGGTTTTACAATAGATTGAAGCTTGTGAAGTTTTACTTACGTCAACAACATCACAAAAAAGGTTAAATGTGGATAATGGTGGAAATGATTGAATGCATTGTCTCGGAAAGTAGTGAAACAAACAGTTGCACTCGATCTGATACTCTGTATATATTTTACATCAGCTATATACCAATTTCCCACCCTTTGGTACTTGTGAAAAGGTTTATTATCCGTAAATGAATGTACGAAATAAAGCTAAATGGATGTAAACATGCACAAAAAAAAGAAGAAGATATATGATCTGATGATCATAGAATACTACTTCAGGTATTAAATAGTTTTATGGTAACTTACACATTTTCAAAAAGATATGCCCGTCCTTTGCGACAACTGAAGGACTGAATTCAGAAAGACAAACAGAACAAAACGGTAAGATTTAAGCTCCCAAAAAAATTTATAACGAAATGATGTTGAGAGACACAAGGACAAACGCTTATGGAAACATTAAAGATTAACTCACAATAGACCCAGTCATGCACATAGACGATGAACATCTCAAAAATTTTGGCAATTGCTATTAAGGACTTAAGTAATTAATACTCCGTAAGATTTATGAGCCTTAATAAATCCCATAAATAATCTAGAGAAGAAGATTTCAACATTTTAACCGTCGTCTGAATCAACACCAAGCTGAAAAAAGAACTACTAATGTCAAATGGATCAGGCACAAATGAATCATCAGTTTTGACATTGAACTTTGCCATCGTCTCGCATATGCTGAACTGCTGAAGAGCTGTATCTTTCATCCGCACTATCTTATAACGACTAGGAACAATGGCAGATCAGTATAACCTCAACAAGTACCAAGTCAGCATTTGCTCAGCCATTTTAAGCACCCGAATCTTATCTTCATTTTCCATGAACGAATTCTTTTCTCGAGAAGAATAACTACACATTAATACTCCTACTTTCCCTTTTTATTTTAACGATTCAACTGAATCAACTATGTCGATATATTCATATAACTATCCTTCCAGGAGGGTCGATGGGAGAGGCAATGTCAACTCTGACTACCAAATTTTGACGAATGTGAAATACCACGTACAACGGTCATCTGCCAGGCTGCTACACCTACGAGAAGGAGAGAGTCTCCTTCACAAATCTAAAGAAGGTTGTATCATATAACCAATTTGAAATATAAGGAGTAGCTAATCGGTTTATAAAGCGATCAACTCTCATCTCTCTAATCAATGTCAAATGCTATATGGGTTAGAGTTATTTTCAACAACGGCGTAATTGTCAGCACCGGAACTACGTAATTGGTCCAACAAAGAATGTCACAGCAAACAACCTCATCACTTAAAACACTGATTCAAGCTAATACTAGGTACATCTCGCTACCTTTACAAATGCCCTTATCTGACCCTTGAAGGGAATAATTGATTGACAACGAAAATAAAAATAAAATACGATACAACTATTACCACTAAAGTAACAAATCATGGCAAATCACAAAAGCACTATCAACCAACATCAAGCCATCTCCACATTCACAAATCACAACAAAGAGAGTGGTCTCTAACTCTCGACTATCTAATTAGAGCATAAACAGGACCACTAATCCACCAAAACACTAAACAAACAATAACCCACATGATTACATAAAAGACGGAAGGAAACGAAACCACCTTAAAGACGGAATCAGAAAGAAGGGTGTATTAAAGAAAGACTGAAAGTTGCATAATTTGTGTCCTTTAAAGTTAAAACAGGCCACAAATTCCACCAACTAGCCAACATAGTGGCTTGATTACCTTAATCAAGGTAATGCAATGTGACTAATAATCCCATTTAACTAAACTATGATTCACTAATTAGAGCTTTATCGAATAATTCTCTAGTAGATTCCATGCAACACCAGCACCTATGACACAAAAAGTGCTCTCTATCAAAGCTAATCTTGGTAATGCTCCCTGAAAGCACTCTGATTTCTATTTCCAAAATTCCAAACATCAATTGTTATAAGTAAAACAAGCGGCCGAACTAAGGGATGGCTAGGAAGGGCGCTCGCCCCCGCTGGACAATGAAAATTTCACAACTTTTCGTTAACATTTTTGAGTTACTTTATCGCATTACTACTTTGCCCCCTAACCGAAAAATTGCTCCCTAAAAGTACTAAGATTTCTATTTCCATAATTCCAATCATCAATTATTATAAGTACAATAAGTGGTTGAACTAAGGAGGGCTAGTAAGGGCGCTCGCCCGCTAGACAATGAAAATCTCAAAACTTTTTGTTAACATTTTTGAGTTTACTTTATGGCATTACTAATTCGCTCCTATGAAAAAATCCTGGTTCCGCCACTAATACGACAATTTCCAAGTGGTTAACATCAACTTATATTAGATCCATTAATACTTAATTCTAAGCAATGACCAAACCCCATATGATCAACAACATGCATAATCCCAATAATTTGGGATCGGCTAACCTCAATCATTATTCGAAACCGTATAAAAACCCTATAGGATAAATAATTCAAGTCATCAACAAGAAAACTAAAAGGAACCCATTTGATTAAAACTCACAAACATCAAAACTAAACCAATTAAAGTACAATTACAAGAAAAATCACAAATGGGTATTGTTAAAATTGAGGTAAAAGAAAATTACCCTAGAAAGAACATCATCAGCAAGAGCCAAAGAGGTGTCACAGAATTTACAGCGGTAAATTTTGCCATCCAAATCAACCAAGAACACTCTCCCCATTTGTGGATTTGTCTCTTGTTTAATTACTGCAACCAAAACAAAGGATATTTGTTACTCATTTATTATGGATATATGACCAGAATTATATGTTCACGTGTGTTGTGTCCAGTCAACGGTGGAAAAACGGTGATCACTATAGATTTTTTTTTTTTTTTTTTTTTTTTTTTTTTTTTTTTTTTTTTTTTTTTTCGATTTTAATGGTTAAGACGGAGTTATTGTGGATAATCAGTCCAAGGTTCGAATCCCCTTTTTTTGTGATGCGACTCGGTGTGCTCTTCATCTAGACCAAAAAAGAGATTTTATAATAATATTATAAAACATAAAATGTGTTTGGTTTACGTAATTATCTTTAAATAATTAGTTGTCGCACGTATTATTTTGATAATTGAAAAATAATTTAAGTTAATAATTTTTTTTAAATGAGCGCACTATTATCTCTTAGCACTTGAGTTAAATCGTGTTATTCATGATAGGTTAAATACTTAAATGTAAGGTTTTGAAATGAATTTTACTAAACTTTGGGTTAGTTTGATAGGTTGACATATGTTGAAAATTGGGTCTGTCCAATGTAGTTATTCCAATGAAATTTAGTTTTGGCCCAGAAAGTATAATACATGAAGCCTTTGCAATGAGAAGTTGACATTATAGCCATAATCACGTATCAATTATTATTTGTTTTAATTTTTTATACTAAAATAATGGTAAATTAATGAACAATATAAAAGAAAGTATTTAACTTAGGATAATGGCGCAAAACTCATTTTTCTTTAACTTAAAAAAGTAGTTAAAAGAGTTACTTCGCTATTTATATTTACATTTTTTTAAAGTTTTGATTCTAGAGCAATAACTAGGAGTTCAGGACCGTCTATGAGACAGATGCTAGTAATGCTACAGCTACTACTGCTGCTAGTTAGTTGTTCAAGGAGATAGGTAGTTAGAGGTTGTTAGAATTTCCGGATTTTCAAGAAATCAGTTAGAAGTCTGTTAGAGTTTGTTATTAGATATTTTAGGAGTTTCTAGAATTACCATTGTATATATATACATAAGTTGTACAGTTGATTTAAGATATACAATACACACAGTTTTATTTAGCTTTCTTCTGCTGATTACATTCATAAGCAATTTCATCTTCATTACAAAGCTTCAAGCTCCTTCAATGGCGCCTTCATATCTTTTGATCCATGTCTTCACATGGTATCAGAACAGGTTTTAAACCTGTTTCTGTTGTTTACATCATTCTTCCGCATCTATCAAATTACTCTGATTTTAGATTTTTTTTTTTTTCATTTGTTTACAAAATCACAAAAATTTTACCTTCACATTTGTTAAATTCTCACAAATCACATACAATCTACAAAATGCCTGAATCAGTCAATGACAGTAACGAGGTGAATAATGTTGTTTTGATGAATCCTTTTGAAGATCCGCTTTTTCTGGCAAATTATGATCATGCGGCTTTGAATTTTGCTAATACTCTTTTCAATGGACGAAATTATCGTCAATGGAGCAAGAATATGATGCTAGCCATGTTTACAAAGAACAAGGAAGGCTTCTTGACAGGCTTGACAGGCTTGACTTCTATTCCTGCAATCACTTCGCCAAAGTATAACCTATGGTGGAGGTGTGATTCTACACCACTTATCAATAAGGTTTATTCAATTGTGCAACAAATTGAATCTCAGAAGAAGATTTCAAATGTCATGAATTCAGCACAAGGAATGAGTGCTTTGTTCTCAAATAAACAAGGAACTCATTTCAATCATCCTGGAGCTTATGAAAATCAGCAAGGTAATCAGTCTGGCAATCAATCTGGTAATCAGAAGAAGAATGTGAAGAAGAAGCCAGATAAGAGATGGTGTACTCATTGCATCAAGGCAGGGCACACTAGGGAGACCTGTTTTGTGTTGCATCTAGAAATGAAGGCAAAATATCTTGCTAGGTTCTCTGGTAATGCTCAGGTTCAGGGAGAAGAAGATCATCCACTTGCCATGACAGATACTCAAATGGATGCAGTTGGTTCCCAGTCTAATCCTCCTCCTGCAGATTATCAGGTCAATTCTATTGCTCATTCTGACATTGCTAATGTAACACCCGAGAATAATTAATTCCTATTTTAAATTATTTTAATAATTAATTACGGTAAATATAATTTTAAGTATTATTTTCGTAAAATATA
>VHZZ01003289.1:47773-68161 GCA_009801015.1 Silene noctiflora
ATTCTTTATGTGAGATTTACATATGTGATCAATTATGATCGACAATTTGTGATCGCATTATTGTCGGGGACACTTTTCTCCAACAACATGATGTGCTATATATTCCTGAATTCAAGCACAATTTACTTTCAGTGGGAAAGCTTCTTTCTACATCTCATATGTTAATTCAGTTCAATGTGGATTGCTGCTATATTCAGGACCCTACTTCTAGAAAGACAGTAGCAGTTGGTCAAAGAGAGGCAGACCTTTATAAGCTGAGGATTGCTCATTTGCAGAATAAGTTTCCTGATAAGTCATTGAGTTGTTCCACTGTTGTTCAGTGTAATAGTTTGTCAAATAAGTCCTGTGCTAAAATTTATTTGTATCATGCACGCTTGGGACATACTTCTCTTTCTAAGATGTATCACATTAAGGATGTTGATTGTAATAAACTCAAAGATTATCAATGTGAAACCCGTCGTTTAGCAAAAATGCACAAGTTACCCTTTCCCAGGAGTATTTCTAGAGCATCACAATCATTTGATCTCATTCATGTTGACTTGTGGGGACATTATAAGACTCCATCACTTACAGGGGCTCATTACTTTCTTACAATTGTTGATGATTTTTTTCGAGTTACTTGGACATTCTTACTCAAATTCAAAACTGAAGTCTCTAAGATTATTCAAGATTTCTTGCAACAAATATATACACAATTTGGCAAGTTGGTTAAGGTTGTTAGAAGTGATAATGGGACTGAAATTCTTCAGAATTCATGTTCACAATTATTCCTTTATAAGGGGATTTGTCATCAAAGGAGTGCTCCTTACACCCCCCCCCAACAAAATGGACGGGTTGAAAGGAAGCATAGACATTTGATTGAGACCTCTCGTGCTTTATTATTGTATGTTGGACTTCCTACAAGGTTTTTTGGAGAATGCATCTTAGCAGCTACTTATTTGATCAACAAATTACCCTATGCTGTGCTTGATTGGAAGACACCATATGAAGTTCTGCTTGGCAAGGTTCCTTCTTATGATGAGCTCAGGATCATAGGGTGTCTATGTTATGCTTTGGATCCATCCCCTCACAAAGACAAGTTTGTAGCCAAGGGCATTAAATGCATTTTTGTTGGTTATCCTTGTGGTGAGAAGGCCTATAAGGTGTATGATCTTGCAACACATAAGGTGATTGTCAGCAGGAATGTCATCTTTCAGGAGAATGTATTTCCTTTCAAATCCTCTTCATCTGATCAATTTTCTAAGATTTCTTTTCCTGCTTATGATCCTCTGTGTGTTCACGATCCATTAATTCCTTCTTCTTCACCTGGCAATGCACAGCATACCAGAGTACCACCTGGTAATCATGGATCCTATGATGTTGCTGATATTCGTTCAGGATCTCATTTTTCTCCTAATAATTCCTCACCTACACATAGTCCTGTACCTGATGCACCTTCTTAGCATTCTCTTCCTGCAACTGTTGTAGTTCCTATTAGGAAGTCCACCAGAACCAGGCATATTCCTTCCCATTTACAAGACTTTGTATGCTCTACTCTTCCTTCTAATTCTGCAGGGTCTGAGGTTTTTAATGTTTTTAATTTGGAAACATATCCTGCAAATTATCAGGCATCCTTAAATGTTGTTCTCAGTACAGTAGAGCCTGCTACTTATAATCAGGCTAAGACAGACCCAAGATGGGTAGAAGCCATGAATAAGGAACTTCTTGCCCTAGAAGCCAATGACACTTGGGAAATGTCCTATTTACCACCTGGTTTTAAACCCATTGGTTCTAAATGGGTCTTTAAGATCAAATTTAACCCTAATGGCATAGTTGAAAGGTATAAAGCACGGTTAGTTGCCAAGGGGTTTACTCAAGTTGAAGGAAAAGACTATAAATCTACTTTTTCCCCAGTTGCTAAATTCAGCACAGTTAGAGTGCTCTTGTATGTTGCAACATCTAGATCTTGGCCCATTTATCAATTGGATATTAACAACGCATTTCTTCATGGCCATTTGGATGAAGAAATCTATATGCATCCTCCTGATGGTTATTCTCAAGGGAAACCTGGTGAATTCTGTCGCCTAAGGAGGTCACTTTATGGCCTTAAACAGGCATCTCGTCAATGGAATATTGAACTCACAAAATTATTAATTTCTAAAGGCTTTACTCAGTCCAAGAATGATTATTCACTCTTTGTCAAAGATCAGACTTCCTCTATTATCATTGTTTTAGCTTATTTTGATGATTTGTTAATAACTGGCAATGATTCAGTAGCTATTCAAGATCTTAAGCATGTTTTGGACAAGGCTTTTACCATTAACGACCTTGGTTTGATCAAATATTTTCTGGGTCTCGAAGTTATTCGTTTCTCTGATGGTTTACTGGTTAATCAACGTAAATATATTGTGGATATTCTCAGAGATACTTGTATGGAAAATTGCAAGTCTGCTTCATTTCCTCTTCCTCGTGGCCTTAGGTTGTCTACTGATGAGGGTGAGTTGATTACTGAACCAGAGATCTACAGGCGATTGGTTGGCAAATTGSYTWATCTAAATCTTACACKCCYTGATCTTTCTTATTGTGTTCAGCATCTCAGCCAATTCCTTAGTGCACCTAGGTTACCTCATTTGCAGGCAGCACTTCATGTAGTTCGTTATCTCAAAGGCACTCAAGATGCTGCTATGTTCTATCCTGCTAATAATGATCTTAATTTGCGTGCATATTGTGATGCAGACTAGGGCTCTTGTCCGTATAGTTGCAAATCCCTTACTGGTTACTGTGTGTTTCTTGGACAGCCATTGATTTCCTGGAAATCCAAGAAACAGAAGACAGTCTCCAAATCCTCTGCATAACCTGAATACCGAGCTATGTCTTATACTACTACTGAGTTGGTTTGGTTACATTCTCTTCTAGCTGACTTTAAGGTTACTTCTTCCCTTCCAATTCAGTTAAATTGCGACAACAAAGCAGCACAGCACATTGCTGCTAACCCTGTATTTCACGAGCGTACTAAGCACCTGAATATAGATTGTCATAATGTTCGTGAAAGAGTTCAAGAGGGTTTCATTTCCACAACCCATGTTTCTTAGCTTCTAGCATGCAGCTTGCTGATCTAATGACCAAGCCCTTAGGTCAGCAGTAGCATTTTTTTCTTTCTTCCAAGTTGGGTTTGCATTTTGACTTCAGATGCTAGTAATGCTACAGCTACTACTGCTGCTAGTTAGTTGTTCAAGGAGATAGGTAGTTAGAGGTTGTTAGAATTTCCGGATTTTCAGGAAATCAGTTAGAAGTCTGTTAGAGTTTGTTATTAGATATTTTAGGAGTTTCCAGAATTACCATTGTATATATATACATAAGTTGTACAGTTGATTTAAGATATACAATACACACAGTTTTATTTAGCTTTCTTCTGTTGATTACATTCATAAGCAATTTCATCTTCATTACAAAGCTTCAAGCTCCTTCAATGACGTCTTCATATCTTTTGATCCATGTCTTCACACCGTCACCTCCCACAATCATCGGCTCATAACTTTTGAGTATGTTACTCATTATCACCACCATTTTTAAATTAAGTTTCACCTAAAATAGCATTTTTTTTTTGCCATCATTATGGAGTAATTTGTAACTTATTCCTTCAAGGGAATGAGAGGTTATCACTAATTTCTAAATCTACGGAATACAAATTTATTTTTAAATTGAAAATATTTAATCTTATGTTTACTACTCCGTAGTTATGTTTAAAAGACACTTTTAATTAATCGAACTGATACTTAAATCAAATCATTATATAATGTTAAAACACGTTCAATAACATAGTTTCACGGGTATTATTTATTATCGGTCATCTCCTTTAACAAAAGTATTTTCACAATAAAACAAAAAACTATATATTCACGAATTTTTATTTTATTTATATCTACTCGATTTTTTTTGAATATAATTTTATTTTAATTTAGTGTTTTATTTAATCTCACGAATTTTTTAAGTATAAATTTTAGTTCCCAACCCCCAATTCATTGTTAATTTTTTTGCATCCCCTATATCCAAATCTTAGATATGCCAGTAATGCCACTGTATTTATTTTTGTTTGGTGAATAAATATCTTGAATAAAGTTTCAATAGGGCGAATATATTCCAAACATTTGACATGAATTCTTTACAAAAACGATTGGACATTCAACGTAAAATTATCTAGTACCAAATGTGCCATATCTATCAAGGTAATAAGCACGTGTGATTCTATATTTAATCCTGATTAAAGTAGAAAGTTATATTCCTTATTCACTTTCATCTTGTATCGTAATTCTTTACATCTTTTCGAGTTTTTTAAATTTTAACGACGTTATTTCAAAACTTCAATTACTCGGATTGTGTGCTGACTATCAAATGTCACCAAAGATGTCTTAGTTTAGTGGTTAGATGTCTTAGTTTAGTGGTTAAGACGAAGGTATTGTGGATAATAGGTCTCAGGTTCGAATTCCCTCTCCCCTCTATTGTAATGCGACTATGTGCGCGTTTTGTAAGACAAAAAAAAAAAAAAAAAAAAAAAACTATCAAATGTCTGAGACGTAGATCCTCTAACATAGCATTACAATATTTCATTTTAATCCAAAACACGTAAATCTTTACAGCTAATAGTGTACGATACATAACAATGCCACAGAGTCGACGACTCAATACTTACGAGTGAATGAAAAATAGAATGAATTTGTACAATAATAGTACAAATTTACAAATTTACAAATTATTGAACGAATAACACCTTTACTTTTTGCATACATAGTTTCCCACATGCACTTTTATTGAGTAATTTTATCTTACAATATGATCGATTATTTTATATTGTAAATTAGTGGCGAAAGTATAATAATACGTATACACTATTAAAGTGTTTAATTGTAGTACTAGAATGAGTTGAAATACTCCCTCCTATTCTATATATTCTTCCTTTTTCCTTTTTACACAAGAAATAACAAAGTGAATTTGGACCACACAAAACACACTACCCCACATACCATTGAATTTGGACCACACAAATCAACCTAAAAAAAGAAATAGGGAAGAAAACTCGAATAACCGAATAAGAAAATAGGGAGGAATATATAGAATAGGAGGGGAGTATATTGTATGCAAATGGAGTTGGCATACTCACATTTGTTAGGTTTTCTTGCTTTATTACTAAAATTCAATATTCACGGCATTTATTCTTGCTTATGTTTGACTATATATGGCTTGTCTACTGAGTATCGTAGGGGCCTTAATTAGCTTATAGGCCTTATGATAGCATACTATCATCATTCTATAAAATCGTTTACACCATTCACATTTGTAGTCAGTCTTACTAGTAGAACTCGTAAAATTGACAAAACCTAATCCAAACACCTAAACCGAGGACTTGTATTTGACCAATAACCCGAATTAACCTGACTCGAATACACAAGAACTTGCTAAAAATGATCAGAAACCGAAATGACACTACTAAACAATCAACATTGCCTTAAGGGTGCATATATTTCCACGCGATGCATAGACCAATCCACGGGAAATATGAGCCATATGCCTAAAGCACCCTTTGTTATGTATTGCAACTTTATGTCCGAACCCGCAAAGGCGCAAAGCACCCTTTAGAGAGAGAGAGAGGGGGTATGATGTTTGGAATGTCCGTGGCTTAATACGTTGACGAAAGTGAATTTAATTTATGAGAGACCTAACTTAACCGAATTATTGCAAAGTTAAAATACCCGTTGGAACTAATCCGACCCGACCGCACCCAACAAAGAGACAAGAATAATAAATTTGGAAATTTCCGGAAGGAGATTGGATGTGGTTTTGAAGCAAGTGAATGAATGAGCTGTAAAATAGGAGATGTATGAAGTATGCAAGTGTTGAATCATAGAGTTGTTCGTACAAATACAGATACTTGTTGTTTAGTATACTTAAATTATCCGGTAAGTGTGTGTGTGTGACCAATAAATAGTGGAAACCATAGAATAAGTATATAATAATGTGATTGATTGTCCTACAAATCTGTCCATATATATTTGCTTGTCTTTCTTATGTAATGTATCCACCAAGCACGTCTTTCTTCCACGTGTCTTACCCTACTTTTTGTGGGGTGGCTGCTTAATTTTGGACGCCTATTTCTTACCATTGAATAATACAAGATTAAGAATTGGATTTAGGACTAATTAAGATTATTCTCTTTCATTATTTAATTCATTCAACTTGATTATATATGTGATCTTTAGTAATGTTAACCCAATTGCATATTTGTTTCATCTAAATTTATCCTTATGATTTAAAAACAGTACCATCCAAGTGGATTTGAATATGAAGACATGATTCGAAATAATCTATACTTTCTATAAAATTGGCCTAATAGATAACGTATAATTGTGTTAAAATGGTTTAGTTTGAATTGACGAAAATGAGCTAATTATGAACTAAAAAGGTGGCACAGTGCAATCAGATCAACTCGACTTCAAGATTAACGCTGGTATCGTGTGTAAACTCTTAAGACTTGTATGTCCAACCGCCTTTCGTCCAAGTACAAGTCACTTTATGTCGATCATGAAAGAGTAATTTCGTCGTATTTATTAGTTTACATACTGTTAGAAGGAAGACTGTAGGACAATTCTCGAGACAAGGAAGAAAGACTATTTTTCTATTACGAATTTAAATGATCCAATAGAACTAAGTTAAAATGATACGGAGTATTAAGTAAGATTGTTTGCTGATAATCTATTTACTCCAGATCGTCCATTTGTTATAAATAATCATCAACAAAAATTCACCTAATAAACCAACAACATTACATGTTGTCATACATTTTCCACAGGTGTTAAACAACCACAATTTCATCCCTAAAATTAGGATCAATTGGTAACATAATTAAGTTAATTCACACTAAAGTAAGTGTTTTAATAAGGACATTAACTACTAAATTATCTCAAATATTATAACGTAGACTTTGTCATAAACCTATCCAAAACCGCGGTTGAAGAAGATTACATTGAAGATTCTATCATGTCAAAAGTAATGAATACTTTGATAGTACAATTTAAAAGCATTATTATTATTTATTTAATTTTATACGGCGTGGCGGCATATTATTGAGAGACTCACTAAAGTCAAAGAAGACAAATGCAAGGCAACTTAAAGTATAAAGTAATACAGTACAAATTATTTATGACCGCCAATATCCGTCACAAGCTTGTAACGGAACAAATAAAATTCTCATGGATAGATAAAGATAGGTTATTTGTGACATTCCAGACACTTTAATTTTTTATCTTATTCACACATGTAGACTGTGGTGATATTTGACCTGTCATAAGCTTGGACCCGTCACAAGGGTAAAATAGTCATTTTAATTACGGCACGACTAAAAACTCTTTTGTTTCCTTTTCAGCTTTTTTATTTTTTTTCCTACCTAATTTCCGGCTGCTAATTATTCTTCACACAGTTTCATGTTTCACCGTAATTCCTGCTTTACTTTTGGCTACTTTGTCAATAAAAAGATTTAAATGGACTGATTTGAATTGGTCAAATCTAATACTCTTACTACTTTCTATTTTGTTTTTACTTTAAATGGTTACTTATTTTGCGTTACGTGTTGCGTGTCGCGCGATGGTGGAGCGAGAGGGATTATTAGACTAGTAGGGACACTCGCTCTCACTCAAAATGGAAAAATTCGAAATTTAATTAAATTATCAAACTTCTTTCAATAGAATCCTAGCTCTCCACTGGCAGTGTTGCGGTTATTTCTTTACGTTTATTTTTTAAAATAAATATATACAAAAATCTAATTATATATTTTTCTTTAATTTGTACAATATAACTCTTTACAATAGCTAAAACATTTCTCACAAAAAAAATACGTTTTCTGAGACATTTTGCATGTACATGAGACGTCTGGAAATGGATGAAAAATTATATGGGCGTTTGTTCATATGTCAGATCAAAAGTTACTTTTAACCAAGTTAAATTGTTTTATGTCGGTATATATTAATTACGAATGAATTTAAAGTTTGTTTAGAAAAAAAGTATTCATGATTGGATTTCAAAGAAAATGACTTATTTTTCTCTTACTGCATTAGTAATCAGTCATTATAAGATATTGTGAGACAATATGAGGTTGAGTTCGTTCAAAATTTCTCTGAAATTGAAATTCAAGCTTGATCTCGATTCAAAACTCATGAATTATGATGACTGAAAAGTTAAAGCTTGAGTTTAACTCGAATTATGTCTCGCGCTCGATTCAATCAATATGGTTTTTCCACTTTTCAAAATATAATAATCATATACACTCATATATCACCATTTAAAACAAAACCCTTATAATATACTCCCTCCGATCCAGACAGATGGTAACACTTACCTAAAATGGATGATCCACACCAATGGTAACATACCATATTTGGCATGAAAAACGACTAAATTACCCTTACATCCACTACCTATTTACAACTTTACCATCCACTCACCCACTCACAAACTACATATTTAATTCACATAAACTCATGTGGCCCCAATCAAATTTTCCTACTTTAYCCCTCACTTTTCCACCTTTTCTTAAATAACCACTTTTTCCCTATGTTACCATTTGTCTGGATCGGAAGGAGTACATACTCATATACAAAAAAAAACTTAGCTCATTCGTGCTATCGATAACTCAAACTGATCCTTACTAGCCTCAAAACTTGCGTTAGGGTCAACTAGAGTCAGGCTTAACTGAATCGAAATCTCCATATCTACATACCCAAATCGATTGAATATATTGTCGACCGAACTCAACTCATTTAAGTTAAAAATCATCCTCCCAAAAAGATCCAATTTATAGACTTAAACAAATTTTCATTTGTAACGGACAAAATCCGTCACAAGCTTGTAACGGACAAAATCCGTCACAAGCTTGTAACGTGAGACAAAAAGGCAAGTGAAAAGGCAAGTGGTAAAGGGTTGCGAGATGTCATAAGCTTGTGACCGTCCGTCACGAGCAAGTGGGGCCGATAGACTTAAACAAATGAATGAACATGTAGAGCATTTTAATAGGGTCATCCAATTTGTGGTTTCCACCAGGTTTCGTTGCTCAAATCATACACTACCGTCAAAGGCACTAATATCAATCAAATGCAAGGTGGCTACATTCAGATTATGACATAGACAATCCCTTGCATTTATTCAAATTGGTGCGACAGGACATCCAACAAAATAACAAATAGACATAAAATCAGATGTACAGTTTTAGTTAATTGTGCAAATTGAGACATAACACCACCTTAATTTGCTTAATTTATGCTCTAAGATATGGATCTTGTTGCATTATTATTGAGTTAAAGATGATCGGTCCGACTTTCCTCTTTTATGTCTCATCTTCTATCTCATTACTTTTATTTTACGACATAACATTATTTACATAATAAATAAAGTTAGTAGCAATTTCTCTTAAACCAATGATGTGTCATAAAAAGAGTACAGTAGGATACGAGATGGGACATGAGACGGAAAATCGGCTCTCATTATTATTAGTATAGGTATCTCTATTAATGGTTAATAGATAGACAAAACAATTGGACATTATGTTGTTTGATTGTAATAGTTTGGGTGTGCATATCCCAAATTGATTGTTAATAATTTCACATATCCACTAGTAAATTGAATAAATTTAGATACTATGTATGGAGTATGATAAGATAATATATTGAATCTTATACATATGTGGTACACGGTATTAAATATGATAATTTTGGAAGAAATTGGAATTTATTCAAAATAGGGTTAAAAAAAGAGAATCGAGTTGAAATGGAAAGTAATTAGCAAAAAGATATCCAAATAAGATCAGGAACATAGAAAGGCTTACGAACAAGGATTTTAAGAGCTAACTGTCATCCATAATGACGGGTTTTGTTACTAAGTGAGCAATGCTATAAATTATTGAGAAAAGATACCATCAAGTATATCTGTCATATGAAGTTACGGTTTTATGTAATAACAACGCCTACTCTTAATAATGTTTTTTTTTCCCTATTGACTTTTTTATCTGTTGTTAATCTTTATCTAACCAGACACGTTGTAATAATATTGTATCTAACCTATTCAACCATAATTTATTTAGTACAAAGAATATCATTTTTAAAATCATCTCACCATTAAATCGTCATTCATAATGACACTGCTCGTCTCCCAACTCACCAAAAGTCGATCATGCATTCGTACATAAGACCCTTATTTCATTAACTATTTCTTAGCATTATCTTCATTACAACATTATCGTAATGTCTTAATAACTCCCATGGTTAAAGAGGAATCAAAAACTCGGAAGTACAGAGTCTTTCTCCTGTGGTAACAACACATTTAACATAATTTTTTTTTCTCTAATGGTAGAAGTTAATGTAAAATTAGACTTGTCATATGGGTCAATCAGGTCTAATCATTTTGTGTCTCTAGACTTCAGGCCGGGTTGGGTCGGGTCATTTTCGGGCCAGTTATTATCGATTTATTTATGAATAATAATCCGTTTGCGACAATAAACTTTGGAGCCGGGTTATAGTGAATCGGTCGGATATCGAGTCGGGTTCAGATGGGGTCATTCGAATTGGGTCTATTTTACCATATCTATGCAAAACCCAAGATCTTACCTAAAAAAAGGAAAAGGAAAATGTAAGAATGAAAAGAGTAAAAAAGAAGAGAGAGTGAGGGTCACGCAAAAGCAAGAAGCAAGTGGCCGCAGTTTTGCTGTCGGAGAAAACTGGTACTCCTGTCACACAACTCGTTTTGCGCCCTCAACAACTAAATTAAAATATTAAAATGAAAAATAAAAAAGAAAAGATAAAAAGGTAAAATAATTATAAATGATGATAAAATTAAAAAGAGCACCAACATAACACGCGTTACAAGGCCTAACACGTGTATACGTACTCATAAAGGGACCGGGCCCATTAGCCCGTCGGCTCAGTCAATGCAGCCGTTTTAAAGCTAACTCTTTTCCACCCTTTTCTCCACTTCTTCATTTGTCACTTATTCACACAATTCAATAAAATAATACTAAAACAATTTTTACTATTTCTATATGGATTAATTGCATTGGTGAATGTTTGATTCTTAATTTCAAAATTGATACCAAATTTAGAAGATATATAATGGTTAAATACCACTCTAAGGAGCTGTATTTATCATTATCCATTTTTTTACGGGTGTATAAAATAATTTTTTTATAAGGTAAAAACTTATTAATAGCATCGATAAATAAGTATTTTAGGATAGTTTATAATTTATATTGTAAAATCTTATAAACAATATTTACTGGTCATAACTTATTACTCTTTAATTTTGAACAAGATATTCATTACATTTGTATTTACATAAAGACGTTTTATTTAAGAATTAAGACGTTAAAATAAGAAAACGTAAAGAATTGCTTTGGACAAAATTTATGCGAAATTTCAGAATGAAGCTTGTATTTTATGTATTTCGTGTCCAGGTAAAATGATGGTGGACTTGGTAAACATGAATTGCAAGCTATCATTTATTCATTTACGTGTATATAATATATAATCGGGGTTTTATTCATTGTGTACAAGAGATAGCGAAAGTGTGGATTTTCTCAAAATAATAATTATTTAACCTTGTTATTTTTGGGTTGTTTTAAATTGGAGGAGTAATTGTTTTTACTTGAGTGCACATCCGTCGATCAAATCAAGATTGACCCCATTTCACGCGGCGACTATTTTTACCCACCTTTTCTTTTGCCGACACTTTTCTTTTCTTTTCTTTTTGCCTCTCCCTTCTTTTCTCTACTCCACTCTTCCTTTTCTTGGTAGTTGGTAATAATCTCCTTCTGTTTCTTCAAATAGTGTACTCCTTGTTAAGTGTCAAAAAAAGTAAAATCAAAAAGAAAATACAACCCAAGGTAAATTATTTTTTTGGATTTAAGGTAAATGGTGTCTAGAAACTAGCCGCCATAAAATAACAACAAAAGACAACAGCTATTAACGTACGGAGTTCACATTGTACAGTTTTGAAACATAACAAAATGTTACATAATCTTAAATCTTTACTTTTCTCACCATTATTCTAACTTAAACAACACTTATTGTAGCACGTCGTTTAACGTAATTAAGTTTTTAATAAAGTCTAATTCAGGCGTTTTTACATTTTCTTGAGTTCCAACTTTTAATTGTTGAAAAAAATTAATATGTATTAATGAAATAAAATACAAAAATATAATATGGAGTATACAAATAGACTCTATATAAAATACCGTAATTAATTTTTTTGGTAAGATAAACTAATATAAAAGACAATGAATTAGACGGAATAGGACACACAATAAATAGTGTAGAACGCAATTAAGACGAAAAGAAGTCCAAAAGACTAATCAAAATACGCAATAAAGATAAAGATAAATATGGTCACCAAAACGAAGCGCAGTAACAGCAAAATGACGGGTTTTATGAAACACTCTTCTCCTCCACGTCACACCTGAAGCCCTTTTTCGTAATTTCACTTTCTTAACATTGGGCGGCTCCCTTCAGTCAAATCTCCCTTGCTGACTGTACCCCTCCTTCTTGTCTCCTCCCCTTTATATACCCCCCTTCCATCCCACCCAAAATAACTCACACCTTCCTCACACCATATCATATCATCATATATTATATTACCGTCTCGTAACATACCGTAACAATATCATATCCTATCCTATGGCTCCTAAGATTGGAGGAGGAGGTGATATGTTAGGTTTGAAAGTCGGCACCAGTGGGGCTACACCCGGATTGGGAATTAATAAGGAGGTTCATTTTAGAGGGGTAAGAAAGCGTCCATGGGGACGTTACGCTGCTGAGATCCGTGACCCGACTAAAAAAAGTCGGGTCTGGTTAGGGACTTTTGACACCGCCGAAGAAGCTGCGCGTGCGTATGATGATGCCGCACGTGCTTTTCGCGGTGTCAAGGCTAAAACTAATTTTCCTTTACCTTTACACTCCGCCGAACCTAATTTTAATATTATCAACAAAATTAACAATAGTAACAACAAAAATAGTAATAGTAATCGGAGTCCCAGTCAAAGTAGCACGGTTGAATCGACGAGTCAGGAGAGGCCACGTGGAGGTAGTGGTGGTGGTGGCTGTTTAATGGTTGAATCTGTACCGTTGGATCTTAATCTACGGTATAATATGGTCCAACAACCAATGAGATTTCAACACGTCAGCAATCAACAGCAGTTTTATTATTTCGATGCCCTTGCTAGGCAACAGCAGTTTAACATGATGTTTCACCACGCGCCGGTGGCGCGTGAGGTAGCGCGTGATGAAAGACACGTGGCTGTGATAAGTGGTGGGGCCCAGAGTGATTCGGATTCATCATCCGTTGTTGATTTGAATCAAGATCTGGGACGTACACGTGGACTTGAGATTGATTTGAACCAACCTCCGCCGTCCGATCTTTGATCGGTTTTTTGTCGCTATCCGAGGAGTTTTTGTGGTTATTTGTCGGTGAAAAAAGTGGAGGAAAAGGAAGTTATTTTTAGTTAATTTTCCTGAATTAAATGGTGTTTATTTTGGTCGGAATTTACCTAGGGTAAAAAAAAAGGGAGAAAAATCAGGGTGAATCTGAATCATGTGGATCACTGATTTTTCCATTTTGTATAGAAGTTAATTTAATTTTAATTTTAATGTAGTTGACAAAAAAAGAGGTCAAATATTATGATCGTAATTCGTATAGATAATCCTTTTTTTGCGACAGAGAATAGACGGATCAATCATGTTGTTATCCATGTAATTAATCTGTAATCTCTGTTGTTTAATGGAAATGTTGGTTTAGTTTGAGCTTACTTTTATTGATTATGGATTACGACGTTTGCCATAATATCTAGTCTTGTTATTCTTGTAAGACGGTTTTGAAATGACATAATTGTCGTTAATTTTGTAGATAGCCACCATACAAAATTGGTAAGTACTCGGATCTTACATAATACTTCACTCGCTAATAATAGCTTGTTTCTCAAAAACCGGTTGGATGGTGTAACATTAGCATATTTCTAACATCAATTAATATTCGTTCATTATTATTTATGTTTAATAAAATAAACTGTTAGAATTCACGTTTACTTTTATAAATTATTTATTTGAAGATTCTTATTACAATAAACTTAAGTTATATCTCGTATATCTTGTGAAAAGTTACGAGTTTGATATTAAAACCGTCTCAATTATTTGTTTAATTTTGAATAATAGATAAAACGAGGCGGGTCAGAATAGGTTTTAGTAATTGGTTAATGAGGTGGGAGGGTGTGGGCATGGGGATTGATAATTGGGTGGATGTGTGAGGATAAGATAAGTGCACGAGTATTGGGGTAGTGTTTGTCGATATTTTATTAAATTAAAAAAAAAAAAGGAAATAGAAAATGAAAAGGCGGGGAGCAGTCGGTCAGACTAGAGAAGGGTGAAATTCAAAGAGGAAGACTGAGTTGAGTGCCAAATGTCGTGGTGTAGTCAGTAACAACAACCCATACAATATTCTCCTACTTGTCTCACATGATACCATCATTACAACTATTCACTCCTGCACTTACGACGGTTTTACGCTGTAAAACGGTTATGTTGTCCAGTAATAAGTCGTGCTTAAACCATTTTAATTTAAGACTTTTTTACTTTTTTTTTTTTTTACATTATTTAAAGATTCTCCCCATTTGCTTACTAACGGATTTGGATAGGAGATGAAGAAAAAGTTTGCTAACAAAAACAGAGATTGAGAAAATCGAGATTACTTTAAATATGTAATATTCCATATATATGTGGTATTTTCAATACGTAATCAAGTTACGGAGTATATATATAATTAGTAGTTATGGAGTATTATTTATAACAACACCTGGTCTAAACTAAATGCTTTATGTATAATATTAGTAGTTATTGATTGAAATTATCTAAATGAATGACGGTTTCATACAAGACTATGAGATATATTTATTTGGTGTGAATTGAATGTGAATAACCCATATTAACCTACATGTAAGCATTCTACATCGATAGAAGAGGAGAGAGTTTATCATTTTATAAGTTAAATGGCTGCTCTCTTTATTGTCAGTTGGTTTCAAAGTGAATCTCTTTTGACTTGTGAAGCGAATTCTTTCTCCTTTATTTGGTTGCGGCCTAAACCCATTTTTGAAGTTACAAAACACAAATGTTAAGTAAATTTGAATCATTGTTGATGTTAATATGTTATGGTCATTTGTGGTAACGTGGTACATTGTTACTTGTCATACACAAAATGTGTATTGTATTGCCAAGTCAAAATATGCGAGTAACCTTCGTAATAAGTAGTTATGAAAAATGAATTTGCAAAACATAAATAGTTAATTGAATAGGACGGGAGAATTCTTACGTTAGACAAAGACTTCTAACCTACTAGTCGTATACTTTAGTACACATTATATATGTAATAATCTAAGGGACTTGAGGGAAAAGTGAAAGACTTTAATATTAGTGGTGCAAATTCAACAAAATAGTTCACATTATATGCAATTTCAAGTATTAAATTAAATATAAATAATAAACCTTTTTATATTCAGATTGTTTATGTATGTCCTTAGGGTACACGTTAAAAAAACCGTTGTTTTCAAACCGTCAGCTTGCCAATTGGTCCAGTCGGGATTAAGCATATTTGTGAAGCACTCGTGATGATTTAGCGGAGATGAATGAATTATATGCATTAATTATATTTGTAATTGTTTTCATGAACTAAAGTCTATCCCTTGCTTGAGGCTTCACCTAATTCTGTTTTATAATACGATCTTCGTGATATGTTAGGATATGATATATATTGTCAAAATTTTGAGAATAAATATAATAATGTACTTGATTATGTTCCGTATAATATTAAAGTCGAAGAATAAAGAAAGTTAAAACCAAAGTGCGTCAAGAGATAACTACTTTTGATCACCCAATTTCCTTGAAAATAAATACTCTGTATTGATGGTACATTTAAGTGTTGTTAAATTAGCTCAAACATTTTACATTGATACCATTGTGGTGTCAAAAGACTTAAAAATGAAAAGCAAGTTTATGAAGGAAAAATGGAATACTACTTAATAAGGTCGGGTTGAAATTAATTATTTACTATTGAGTGAAAAAAATTAGGATCATATTGAATGAATATAGAACAAGTTTTTACCTTATACATATCCAATTATTGTTGATTTTTTTTAGTTGGGATAGATCGTTAATTTGTCGTTGAGTCATCGATAACAATGATTATTCTATCCACCGTGAATAATAAGAGAGTACTATATATTTTAAGAGGTAAATGATTGATTAAATTTTTTAAACCACCGTCCTTGACAAAGATCGAACAGCAAATTTATTCTAACCTTTTAAATAAAAAACGAGGTGAGCAACTACTATACCAGATTCGATTAACGTAAAAAGTGAGTAGAACTGTCATAATCAAAACCATAAATACGTCATTATCTCACATAATGAAGATAAGATGTTTGATCATCACATAGCAATTAGGTAACATAATTAATACACAATTTACTTAAGTTAGGGATTATTGACTTTGAAAACATGTAGGCTAATTTAGTACGAGTAATTAAAAAAAGGAGGCGAAAATGTAGGCAGGCAGAAGAAGACGGGCGTAAAAGATGGGACCCACAGTAAACGCGGACAAATGTTAGAGAAATGAGAAAGCGCGGCTGCCACTTCTAAAAAAGTGGGTCCGACCGGGTCTTGAGTCGCACCATATCTATACCTCAAGATTTGTTTGCCTCCTTTTTTTTTATTTCTACGTCACTTTCTTTACACCCTCCACTCTTAAATGTGAATTACTTTACTCCCTTATTATTCAATTATACAATATTAATAATATCATAATTATTCATTTAGTTGAGTTGAAATCTTAAGTCTTTAATGAAATTCACATTATCGAATAAATGGGATATGGTTTTAGTTTAGTTTAGTCAAATCTTAAATTATTACGGATTATTTCAGGTTTAGATAATCGGATTATGGGTCAAGATTTACAGGTATTTAAATTTAGAAAAACAGGATGGGTCTAGTGGAGTCAAGTATTGACGGGTCTAAAAGGCATAGTCTTGTACTCTCTTATACAGAGTACAATTTATACACATGGATATGATATTGTTGATTTAATTGAATTGAAATCTTAAATTTTACTCCGTATTGAGTAAATGAGATATACACTAGTTGAGTATAATTCATAACCCATAAATTCATTTTAATTTAACTCAATTCTACTCCTTTTAATTTTTATTTCAGTTTAATTTAACTTAAGTTTCATAAATTAAGTTCAGTTTAGAACAGGTCTAGTTTACTAATTACCGACACAAATTGTTGCTTAAATTATAAAATGAGCAACTCATTTAATGAAACGGGGAGGTAAACTGTATACATACATTACATGATTATTGTATAGTATAATTTTTTTTGGGTGATTTTATATATGACTCATGTAATCAAGCTTGGTCAATCACCTATAAAATGTTATATTCTATGGTGATAATTTAATTGGGTTTTAATTTGTTTAGCATTATAGGGTGTGGGAGCATGACAGAGGTAAGTTGTGCTAGCTGTGTGCTCCATCTGTCCGGCAAGGAACAAAACGACACAATTTTGATGGAATAATTAGGTAAGAACTCACTCACATAAAATCCTCCAATTTTTATTTTTTATTTTTATTATGGAGTAGCATATTTGGACAACTTTGGAATCAATAATTGTATGTCATGGGTCCTAATACATGTTCATTTGCTTATAATCTTTCAATTATAAGTTCCACTACATTTGGAAATAATTGTAGAATGAAATATAATTAAAACTTAATTTTATAGAAGTGCGATATGGACGAGTGATTATTTTCTATGATGAAAGGGAAAATATAAAGTACAAAAGAAAGAAAATATAATCTACCTGATTATTGAGGTCTCTTCCCATATGTGTGTGAGGGACATTGTCCAATATCGGTAAAAAAAACAGTGAAGAGACTAGCTTATAAGTAAGTGGGCTGCTCCTCCTATCACCAATTGGATTTAGGATGAAACCTCACTTGCTTATGGGAAGATATAGATGAAATACTGATAGTTTGGAGTTTATAACTAGTTTAAACCACGTGCAACAAAATGCGTATATAGATTTTTTTTTTTAATAAATCATTATTTCTATAATGGTGGTATCTCATTAATAATTAATATTTCTTGTTATTGTATATTGTTTTGAAAAAAAAGTTGTGGCTGACAATTAATCAAGAGAAACGAATAATGTGTTCAAATGTATTTTAGATAAAATATTTTTTATATCACAAAGTTATTGTTTTCAATTTTTAAAGTCTCTTAATTTTTTATTTTTTATTTTGTCACGAAAGCAATAAGTTTTGTAAAAGAGTTAACAATTTATATACATGGATTTATATTTTAATTAAGAGATTATAAATTAGAGTTTAGTGAAAAAAATATAATTTGATAAAAATATGAATTTTAATGAAAACATAATAATTTAATGAAATAATATATAATTATTAGTTTTATTATTTAGTGAATGAGATTCATTGTAATTATTAAATGAGTATGTTATGTTGTAAAATGATCTTATTCGATAATATACATCTTTTTCAAGTAGTCTCGCCCTATATATAACAGCCACCTAACTAGCGCGTAAACCTAGTTAATAGGTAGGGAATTGAATTGAAGGACGACACATACTTAAATAGCGCCGCATGATGCATTTGATAATGTCTAAAAAAGCACTAACAAAATACTACGGAGTACTCTCTTCTTCTTATTGACTTAGCCTATATTCAAGTATTCAAGTACCTAAATATGTCAATAATTGTGATTAAATACTACTAGTACCACTACTCGTACCCCTATCATTACGTATGTGTGTGTGTGTGAGTCTTTGCTTCCCTTCCCACCTATCCATTCCTCATGGACCATAACTATCATCATAATTATCATATTCTCCCAACACCCACACATTAATACATTAACTATCTTCTCTTTATTAAACAAGATAAATAATTGATTCATCTTTCAAATACATCTAGCGGAAAATTTGTACCTGTATCTGCAGTGATTTTAGGATTTGAGATCGTGTTAATACATTAAAGAAACGCTCATGTCAAAAGCATTATTTACTAGATATGAGATCCAACCTTTTCCCATCACTATTCACTAATTAACTAGTGACCATGACTCTAGTTTTCTTGTTTAAGATGTAGTTTATACTATCCATGCAATTGTATTCATTTGATCGAACATCGAGTGACTACAATGGAAGAGACGACTGGTAAATATACCCGGCGAAACAGACCCAACCTGAATGGCATAGTACAAATAACCCGAAATCTGACTCAAAACCTGAATTAACCCAACCCGGCTTATCATACTCGATCCGAATGTTTCTTAGCGTATGCTAACCGTCCCCGAATAATTTGATATCAACTCACAAAAACGTGATTCGAACCCAAAATAATCAAACTTAACTCGGTCCAATTGACCCGTTTATCAGGTCTAGGGTAAATAACCCTACCACATAGGTAAGCAAATAGGAAAGGAGCAATGCACAAGTGGAGTAGTTTAATATGAAAAGCAAAAAAGTAGGGCGCAGTAGAGAGACTTGGTTGGATGAAGACAGACAGTTTAGTTTATGTAGTAAGCCGGCAAGTCGACGTCAATTTTGTGGGGTCATCATACCCCTCCTTTCTTCTATTTATTGGGTCCCACCTTTATTCATACGAACAATATGAAGCAAAGATTGCCACGTTTGCCGTAACTATTTTATAATCCATTTATTTTTTTATAGGTTGATACCATAGTCGACTGAAAGCAAACGCCAACAAATTCAAAAAATTACTTGGTCCATTCTGAGATGTATACATTCGTCTTCACCTTAAAACGATTTATATGTATTATGTTCTCGTTACATATATTCTATTTAACCTTTTTAATTTTAAAATAAACAATTATACAACCAATTATAAAATAGTCTCCATAAATATCAATTTGAGTAAAAATAAGTAGCACTCCGTACTTTGTATATTCATTTTGGAAATTAATTGTATAAAACAGTTTTACGTAAGGATAATATAAAAGCCGTAGTTAATAGGATATGTTTAAACATTCCTAAAGTAACTACTTGTGATATATTTTCTTATTTACTAGTTTTTAATCAGTGCAATTTGCACGGGTATAGAATTTAAATATTATTATTCTAATAATTATATTTAAAAAACATGATTAAGTTTTGTATGTGATTATATTCAATTTACATTTGCAAATAAGAGTTTTTAAATGTCAAATTTAAGATATAAGAAGCATTAAGTTTAACTGTTTGAGTATCTGACCCATATAAYCTGATCTAAGACGATAGTTAGACTCTTAAACCTGAA
>VHZZ01003291.1:72799-86742 GCA_009801015.1 Silene noctiflora
TTTATAAATATCAATTTATTATTCTCGGGTGTTACATAAATAAAGTTGAATTGAAATGGAATTGTAAATGGAAATGTTGAATGATTAAAATGTAACAAGAATAAATTACTAATCTAAACTAATCTAAACTAAACTAAACTAACTACTATAATCTACAGAGAATTATAAAAAAAAATGTGTAGGAAGGTTGTGTGAGAGGTGTGCAAGGCCGGGGGATGACCCTCCTTATATAGTAGTTGAGGGTGCAAAACGTAAACAATCCTTAAAGTATCCGACAGACTTAAATACAGGCAACTCCGATCGGGGACGTAACATTTCAGATTAATGGCCTTAAATGGCCATAGTTTATGCCTTGGGAATCCAAAGTTTTCATTTGCTGCGCCCTTAATTGTCCGAAAATGCTTTGTTGTGTGGAAAATTCTTGGAATCTTATGCTTGATATTTCCACATCTCCACTTGGATTTCTTTTTGGCTTCATTTATTCAATTGTTTACACTTTAGCTTGATCATTTACTTGGGCCATATCTTCACATTTTGATCATCTTCTCAAGACTTTAAGCTTGCATGGCCATGCATGACCCAATCCATACTTTACTTAGCTTGTGTTCTCGATAATTGCTCCTATCGTCGGGAATTTAGCTAATAAAAGCTATATTTCCTTCAAAACACGTTAAAAGCAAACCAAGCAACTAGAACACGATATTAGCTCAAAAACACTTAAAGAAGTGCTAAAATGACAAGTAAAATAGAGCTAATATAGGGGGTAAAAATGCATAAATAAAGTACTTATCATATATTAATACCCAACGCTATACGACTCACTCAACTACTCACACTGACATCATACATGCCAAAGAAAATGTTGTAAATTCCAACTCTTATTGTAAAAACAATTATCCTCTAATCGTATAACATATAAAGGCACATAAAACACACAAAACGCACATAGGCAGGGCCATATAAATCCTAAAACTTTAGTAGTATCACATTCTACCCTACAAAAAACAAACTTCGTCCCGAAGTTTCGGAACTAATACATTATTAAAACCACTAATAGCTTAAATACTTAAAAATAATAAAAATCTAACTAAGATAATGTGTAGTCGACTGTATCCTAACTTATCCCTCCTTTTGTCTCCCTATCGTCATTCCTATCTCTCGACTATCATAGGTTAAGAGTTGATTAAGCACTTATATTGAACTTTGATAAGACTCGCGTTTTCAGAAATCAAAATCAAGCTTTAACTTTCAAAATTCACCATTAAATAACAGTTAAACTTTTCCTTGAGTTTTTATACTTTCCAGAAAATATAGAGAGTTTGAAACATATGAGAAAAATAATCGAGTTTAAATCTTCAACGACAATTTTATAAAGGTTTTTACAATTTAGTTAGTCTAAACAGAAACTGATCAGGAATTTGCCAAAAACTTGGATCAACTTGTAAGAATCACCATTAAAAATCAAAATATGATATTGCAACGTGTCGTATCAATTTGAAAACATATATGAACATTTTAAACAATGGAGTTGAAATCATGCCTAAAACATAAACACGTTTTAAATGAAATTTTTTACAAAAACATGGGTCGAACTTTAAACTGTACAGGAGTAAACTGACCACCGTCCACTAAAACATTTATTTCTCCCAAACCGTAACACTTTTAAGCATGAAACCAACGACATTAGAGCTAACTCACTGGGTTATCAGTCACAAAAATTTCAACTTTATACAATAATCATAGATCAAATGGAACCTATATCAAATAGAGGTAAAAATATGACAGAATAAGATTCATCCCTAGGTTCCTTCTACTAGGCGATAAGTCCTCATAAACACTCACCTATACCTATACTATCGCAACTTGGTCATCACACTTCACACACGACTAGCCTCTACTATAAATCATCCCTAATACAAGTTTAATAAATTCATAATAGAGTAAATAGCATGGGTTCAGGATTCACATAACCGCATATCACTAGACATGATACTACTTTCACACAACATACAACATCCATTCACAATTACGTGCATGCTCATGATCAAAACAATTCAACATTAAATCCTCATTTCATCTATTAAACAATATCAATTCTCATCTTATGGCCAAGACAACAATTATTCACAATACTTACCGTAATCTCTCCCTGCAGCAATGTTAGTAAATTTATATCAATATCCTCTAAAATGTAATATACCTCATTATAACTACCCCATAATCTCAAATATTCTCTCATGGTTCCTCGTTCGAAACTGAGAGGGCCAATGGTTTGGAGTGAGGGGACCTACTCATCCCAAGCCTAATATGGGGCTTCTAACAGTTATTACCCGGGGTTCATTTTATTAGACACATCCAACATTCATTGTTGTTCATTGGTTTAGGCCTGAGGATCGTTCTCTCTGATACTACTTTGTAACACCCCCATTTATCCAAGAGCCTTAACTAGGCCTTCCTAAATAAATGAGACTGTTACCATCTTAGAATGGCCGAGGTAGTGAATAACAAAGTAACACAAACCAAAGTACTTTATAAAAACTGATTAAATTTAAACTTTTCATATTACAATTACTACGCAGCGGAAATAAATAGAATACATAAAAATAAAGTCTCAGTCGACTAAGTGATCTAGACAACAACTATGGTCCAACATCTCATGCCTTGCATCTCGTAAGCTCCCAAGTCCTCGAACTCAAAAACCCGTCAATCAAATGCTCCCCAATAATTGGTTCATCACAGGTGTTCACGAATACACGGTCAACCACGAGGTTGAGTAGAATAACTATCAATAGATAATAACAAGTATAATATAAACATCCACGGTACGATATGCAATGCCAATAAAACCAAGCTCATCTCCCAAATTACTCGTTCATCCCGCCAATCCATAGCCCGGGGTATCCATCATCCCAATACAAGATTGAGGTATCCATCCTCTCAAACAGTATTTGAGGTATCCATCGTCCCAATAGAGTTGAGGTATCCATCGTCCCAGTATAAACTGAGGTACCCAATGCAAATGATATGCAACAACAATATATATACTCATCCCAGAACAAGTCTGAGGTATCCAATACAAAATATATGCCATAACGATAAATAATAACTGCCAACCAATTCCTCTCAACACGAAGCTGAGGCATCCAACAATAATAATAAAACTCATCCAATAAACTAATAATCCATTCAATTCACATTACGTAATAAATTACACAAACCATTAATAATACGAATTGAGTTGAGTAGTTATCCTACCTCGTAAGCAAGCAATCTAATGGGCAAGATAATCCAAATAATGATAAACAGCACCGTCAACAAACCCCGTCACCTAAAAAAATAATTATTCTTTTATTTTACTTGTAATTCATTGTTAATTATTATATTTATTAATTACGATTACAACTCGACCCGCATACAATTATATAAATATATATATTATTATTTATAACATTACGATATAAAAAAACTCGAGTCAATTACGAAATATTAATTAATTAATTATATAAGTTATTTAAATTGCGAAACCGACTTAATTACGTAAAATAATTAATTAAATAACTAATTACGAATTATTMCCCAAMCCCGACACAAGCTCATTACACCTAAACAATACCGTCTTAACAAAACACAACCACCCAAACTAATAACTAACAAACCAAGACCAACACCATCTATTCCTATGCTCACCGCCACCACCACAGACCACCGCCGCAGCTACTTGTACCACAAACCTGCCCACCATTCTACCACCAACGCAACCACCTTCACTACCTGCCTCAACACCCACCACCTCACGCCTAAACCACTACCCTAACCCACAACACACAAACTCTCACAAACACCTTCACCAACCCAGCACCACCGTGGCCAACACTGACACCTGGTGACACCACCATCCTCACCACTTCATGCCGACGAACCCAGTCACACCACCCAACCCATACACACAACAAAATACCGTGTATACACGACACAACACATAACTTCCCCTGTTTTACGGTTTTTTGGCAACCACCGCCACCAGAGAGCCGCCCTCACCCAACCAACACCGCCAACAACACCCCCTTACCACCACGATCACAACCGTACCCTTTAACTCCCATAAATCCCTCTATACACAACACACTCAACCTCCCTAACACTCGCGACTTTTCGGCGAGTCTTACACCAACCACCACCTCTGGCCACCACGACAGCACCAGAAGGTGCGCCTGACTCCCAGGAACACGACGCTACCCTCCGTTCCTCCTAACTCTCACTGTAAACCCTTTCCATTTCGTCTTAAACTCCGACACAAGCTACGGTTTTACGGTAAAACGCTGCGTTGACACCGGTCAACGGCGGTCACAGGGTGGTCACTGAACCATAGGCTAGGTCACAGTCAACAACGGTCTTTAGTCGACGTACTATTATTGATTATACGATTAAAATGAACTAGAACGGTAAACATGTGACGGTCTTACCTTGTAAGAATAACGAGGAAACGGTTGCTAGGTCTAGAACTCTTCCTTTCTTCAAATTCCAGATTCGTGACGTCTGTCTATTAGGTTATGGTTCCTTCCTTTTTTAGGCTCGGTTAGGATATATTATTATTTTATTGTTAAATCCGTCACAGCTTATTGTATCGTATTATTAAATCCCAACTTATAAGACTCCCACACAAAGTAATCACACGGCCCAAAGCCCAATTGCCATTAAGTCCAATTCCCGTCTTACTTATTTATTTTATTATTTAACTATTGTCTGAATTGTAATTATCGATTATTACTATTTTTATTATTTATTATTATTTAATTTTAATTATTTATGAAACATAAACTTATTCATGTAATTCACATTAAAATACGGGGTATTACAGTTGTTTAGGTCTTTTATCACCTTTTCTAGAACTTCTAGACTCCATATAAACAAGGGCAAGTCTAATATTTACTTTAATGCTTAGAATGTCTAGATCAGATAGAGAAGTAATCACTCGTATGCCAAGGTGAGTTGAAAGTCAAATCCCTTTTAGGTACTTAGGTGTACCAATTACTGCTGGGAAAATCTCAAAGAAAGAATGTAATTTTTTAGTAGATAAGATTGTTGAAAGGATCAAAGTGTTTGGTGCCAGGAAGATCTCTTGTACTGGAAGATTAGTTCTGGTTAACTGTTTTGAGCTCTCTTTATTCACATTAGGCCAATATTTTTTAATCCCTTACGGAGTCTTGAGAAGAGTTGACATCATCTGTAGGAATTATTTGTGGGATGATACTAGTGACTACATGAGGGTTCCTTTGGTTAATTGGGAGCATGTGTGTTTCCAAGGTAGAGGGTGGTATTGGTATTAGATATAGTTTGCATTGGAACTTAGAATCTATAGGGAAGCTTGTGTGGTGGATGTATGGCCAGCCTAATAGTTTATGGGTCAAATGGGTCTATCAACTATATTTAAAAGGTGATTCTTGGGAATCTTATACAGCTAAATTGCATATGGGCTGGCCTTGGAAGACTATATGCAGGATTAGGGGCACTTTTAAAGATGGATACAACAATGGCATTTGGCATGCTGATGTAAGAGGGTATACAGTGAAAGGTGGCTATGAATGGTTAAGACACAAAGGACAGTAGATTGGTTGATCCAAACTTGTGTGGAATGGATAGTCCTTACCTAAGCATTCATTTCTGGTCTGGCGTGTGTTCAGGAATGCACTTAATGTTAAAGCTAAGCTCCATAGATTGGGCATTTGCCCTAATGATTGTTACTGTATTTGTGATGAAGAGACAAAGACTTTTACTCACCTGTTCCAGGATTGCAAATATACAAAGCTTATTCTAGCCGGTATTTGTTCAATGTTGCAAATCCCTACTCCTTCTATCAATGTGGTGATATGGATTGGCAGGAGGAATTGTTCTGTTGTTAAGAAACATATTTGCCTCTATGCTTTTATGACAACATATTACAACATTTGGCAGTAGAGAAATTTAGCTCGAAAAGAAGGTCAGCTGCTCAGGCCTGATATTCTGGTGAAGATAGTGTGTCAAACCTTGCATATTTGCATTCAGTAGCGTGATTTAAGGCAAATCTAAAGAGAGGATAAAGATTTGATCAAATAAATAGCATAGTGAATATGTAGGCTCTTGTTTGATTTGTTTTTGTATTGGCAAACTGTTTTTGTAGCTTGTAATAGTGTTGGTTATGTTCTTAATATAATCTTACCTTTCATAAAAAAAAATAATATGCAATTTCTATAAGTACTTTAAATGAAAATGATTATAATTATTATGTTTTTTTTATTGACACAATTCGTCAATAATAATCAAAAGTATTGAATGGAAGAGAAGGGAAGGATGAAGGTGTATCTGGGAGCAGTCAGGCAACACTCATGTTGACTAGCGAGAGGTAGAGGTGGAGGTAGAGGTGCATAAAAGCTAAGGGAGGACATATGGTTGTGCATGAAGGTAAAGTGGCAACAGAGATGGATAATGAAGCTTGAGGAGGTGAACGGATATTAACTAGAGGTGGTGATATGAAGTAGATGGTTGCATGTGGTAAGGTTGGGGTAGAGGTAGTGGATGGTATGCAATAGGTGGTTCGATGGAAACCAGAAAAGGGAAAGGGTTACATGTCCTATAAGATAGGCGAAGGACAAGTGGTCGATTGGTGGTTGATCGCCAGTCATGTTTGTGACCTTAACGATGTGGGGCAGACCACTTGGATTGGTTAAGGATTCATAATCACATAAAATGTTATTGATTCTTTGGACGCTAAAGGGATGATGTTTATCCTTTTAGGGCTCACTTTGGGATTGAAGTGTTCCGGAAAGAAGTGTTCTTACATTTTTTTGAGAAGGGATTTCATGTCAGCAGTCTCTCCAGAGCCCTCAAGATGTTTATCTTCTGTAATACTACTAAGTTTTGTACGTCGGGAACTTGGTTGAGTAGGTGGTACTCGACCGAGTAAGTTCTGTGGGGGTGTTTTGGCCAGGATTCTGCCTAGAAGCCACTCGGCCAAGTTGTGTGAGCACTCGGTCGAGCAGTAGGAACTCGGTCGAGTATCGCGTATTCAACCGAGTATCCGGTCAGTTTCGAAGTTTTCCGCGGTTTTGATTAAAATGATTAGGGAAGTAAAAGACGTGTTAAGCAGTTTCTAATCAATTTTATAACCATTTCTCACAAAACCTAAACTACGTAACTACATTCTCTAATCATCTTTATCATTTCCAAGGCCAAGGTTGATCAAGTGGTAGTTTACATTTTGTTTTCCGTATCTATGGCAATAGTCAGTATTCTTAATGCTTTATTAATTTATTGTTATAAGTTAAGCCAACCCTAATTTGGGTTGATTTGGGGATTAAGGGGTGATTAGTATTGTTTGATGAGGATTTCGTAGAGGGGCAGTTCTAGCTCACATTCGGTTCTTGATTTTGATTTCTAGTCAGGTAAAGTTTCCCTACTCAGCCTTCATATGGTTGATTATATGTTGATGTGATGATGTATGATTATCATGATGTGATATGTTTATGATGGTATTGGTATTGGTCATGCTGATTGTGGAGCGTTGTCGGGAGATGGTTTCACCCCCATGTTCGCCTCTTGTGGCTCCGGTAATAAGAGGGATCTGCACATTAATGATCTGGGTGCACTCGTTGCGATGAGCGGGGCTTTAGGTGGCATGGATGCGGTTTACCACTAGCTGGGGTGGGTTACTTGTTGCGATAGGTAACTTGGTAGGGCTAATCACTGCGAAGTGTGGTCGTGTTCGAGCTACCTTTCGGACACTTGTACTTGGAGTTGGAGATAGTTGTTCATTAAGATATTATTGGATTGATTGTTCTATCTGTATGCCTTATGATTTATTGTATGTTGGCTGACCCTTGTTGTTTTCAAAACTGTTGTGATCCATTGGGAGATGCTGAGCAGGTGTTTAGCAGGTTGGATGACTATGCTTGTGGGTGACCTGGATGGGGACACCGAGTCTAGCCTTTTTCTTTAGCTTCCGCTGGTTTATTTAGACATTTATTGTTAGATTTTTCCGTTGTATTGTACTCAGTTTTAGATCATGTAACACATTAAACTTTAAGTTGCTTAATAAATGTTTCTTTATTGTCTATTTGATGTGTTCTACCTCGGTAAATCGAGATGGTAGCACTCCCGTGTGCTAAGGTAGGCCTTGGTAAGGAACCTTTGTAAATGGGGGGTGTTACAACTTCTTCTTCGTCTGACCACTAGGACTCGAGCTAAGGATTTGGTTGTTGGAGTGAAGTTAGAAGAAGGAATGTCGAATTTCCCTGGAATATCCAAGTGAATGATGTGTTCTTGGAAGATTGATGCATTTTGTCTCGAAAAAACAAAGACATTAAACATTTGTTGATCAGTGGTCAATGCTTGGAAAGGTTTGCCTTGCTGAGACTTGGCTGTCAAGAGAGGACGACACACGTGGACGTGAGGATATGTATAGGGCAATAGTAGAATAAGAACGATTTTTAATGAAGATAAAATTACTTAGTATGTTCCCTTTAAGTGCATGCACTACTGGGAGAAGGTAAACTTGAGTGCAACATGGTGCGGAAGACCACAATTGTGAGTAAAAAGTTATAATAGCATCGTGAAGGTAGCACTAAGGCCTTTCAACTACCTTATGAATAGGCCTAGCTCAACAAATATATAGCTAGTGGCCGAGGTCGATCACGAAGATAAAGTGGGCGTATACTAAGTTTATTCAAGTCTATGTTTAGTCTAATAAGAGGATCGGAAGTTAACTATCAACTAAGATGTAAACCTATGAATGGAAATGAAAATAAACTAGGTGAATGAGATAACAAAAATTTGTAGACAAATGATAAAAAGATAGGGCTTTGGGTTCACCTAAGTAAGGTGGGCTAGAGCGAATGGTTAACAAGTTATGAGTAACATATTGGTTTAGGTCTAATGCCTAATTACTTAGGTCACCTAAAGCTAAGCACAAAATCATCATTTAATGCCTAACCCAACATAAACAAGCCATAAAATACTCCTTTCCATTCTCATTCAAAGGAAGTACTAAACATATCAACAAAAGTATTGCACTCTCATACAAGCTTTTCATCAAACACTTCATATGCATGTGTATGTAAACCAAACAATTTATCCAAAACCCGTATGTTAACTACCCATATTCATAATCCAAGCCTTACTCAAGATTCCCCTAAACCCTACAAGAGACTACTCACTCATGCTTGTAAGACACATGCAAACAATTGATAAGACAAACACAAACAAAGCAATACACATTGTCCTAATTTAAACAACAAATAAGATGGACTTTCAAATGTAAACAATTCAAGACAAAATGAAATAAGAAAGGAATTATACCAAACAACAAGGAAAGCTTCAAACTTTGGATTAATAATGGAAGAGAATCCTCAACTTCTTCAATTACAACCCAACTACTAAATGTAAACAATCCAACTGAAGTAGATCTAAACTAATGCGTAGACTAATTAACACTTAACTAAGAAGGATTAAAGTTTGATTAAGGAAATATTGAATGCATAAACTAGGGTTTCACTATCTAGGGTGTTGTCCCTAATACAAAATTATGACCATCTATATATAGTGTTCTTATAATTAGGTCAAACAAATAAGGGAAGGACAAAAATGCTTAAAGGGAGTCTGGACCGGTGAACCGGCCGCCGGTCTGGGACCGGCTGAGGACCATCTGGAAGTTCATCTTCAAAATTGAAATTTCCCTTTGACAATAATGGTTCTGGTCTGGTTGACCAGCCACCAGTCTGGAACCGGCTCAGAGCCTTCTGATTCTTCACTTCAAAATTATTCTTCATCAACTCATATGGAGCTCTCAGCCGGTGGATCGGCTGCCTGCCTACCGGCTGGGCGTCCTCCTTTGCATTCTCCACCCTTTCTTCTTATTGCTAGCTTCATGTATTTCTTTGCTTGCCTCCTTAGTCCTTTTTTGGCTCAAGTTCTGCAAGATGAGGCGACAAATTATAGTATGGAACTAAAGACGTAAAATACAAGTCAAATATGCCAAAACCTCTCTAAATAGAGACGGAAATGGGTAGGGAAGAGGGGAAATCACTACAAAATAAGCACGTATCAAACCTCCCCCCCACAAGCCTTACTCGTCCTCGAGTAAGTAATAAGGCAAGAACAAGACCCTTATTAAACTAATGCTAAACTAAACTAATAACATCCAATGATAAGCAATTAACGGGCCTTCTCCGTTCCTTCAACTCACAACAAAACACATTGAGGCATGTGCTTCCTTGCAAGGTGATAGCTTTATAATTTGTAGGCCTCGCAAGTGTATGAATGATCCTTGTAGCTTGCGAGGGTCGAACCCAAAGGACGGAAATTGGCACCAGGATTGGTCGTTCAAGGTCTAGTTTAACTCAAACAAGAAAAAGGGTTTGGGTAAATAAAACAACTACAAGCAAGATTATTAACAAGTAAAGAAAAACAATTTCTAAACACGGATAAGGACGATAATTAAGGAAACTAAGATGTTCGGGTTCACTAAAGTAGCTAGAGAAGGGAAATAGGCATGGACTAATAATTATTTAGAGCGAAACAAGAGCAAAACCCAACCTCTCGATGTGAGTCTTACACTAGGTCAATCATTAATCAACTTACTCGTTTAATTAGACTCAACCCACCATTTTTTAAGCATATCCTAATTACTAGCCAAGTTACTCACTCAACAAGTAGATAGATTAGAGAATTTGACGTAACTTACTCATTAAAACAATTCCTCAAACACCTTATGTGCAAAATAAATAGACAAATGTAAACAACTCAAGAATTATCATTAATCCATGCCAATACCCTCTCATGAGCACTACAAAGGATCCCTCTCCATCCTAGTAGGAAAACTACTCACACATATTTAGGGCAAACACAACAAAGCATGTGAAAGATCAACAAAGATGAACAATAGACATATAAAAAGTATAAACTACACAAGGATTAAACAAGAAATGTAAACAAATGACAAGTAATGAAAACTAAGGAAGAAATGATACCAAAAGATTGCAACTTTGATTGAAATAGAGAAGGATTCTGTAATTCTTCCAATTACAACCCAATAACATAACCATAAACTAAGGCTAAACAAATTTCTAGAGGAGACTTGAAAATACGGTCTTGTGCTCCAAGCCGGCCGGCCGGCTGCCGGTCAGGCTACCGGCTGGGAGTCCGTCATCTCCCAAAACAGCTTCTTTTGGTCGTCGGATAGATGCAGCCGGTGGGCGGGCTGCCGGTGCACCCACCGGCTGTGAACACATCAAAGAGCTCCCAAAACTCGGACTTTAAAAATCTTCTAAGGCATGGGAGTATGTCCCAGCCGGCCGGGCGGCTGCCGATACACCGGCTCGGAACTCATCTCTTTCAATATTTGTCTTCAAAACTGAGTATTAGGTGGCTGCAGCCGGTGGACCCAACGGCTGGGAATACATCAGAGAGCATTTTGCTAACCTCTTCAAAATTTGACCAAGTATGGGAATGGATTCCTAGCCGGCTGGCAGGTTGCCGGTCAGGGGACCGGCTGGAGACTTCTTCAAGCTTGTTTTTTTTTTTTTTCTGATTTTTCATGCTCTCTTCGAATTCACCTCCTTTTTCTCCCGTTTCTTCAATTCCGTCTAAAATCCTACAAAATAAGAGTTAGGCTCATAGAATGCGGAGTGCGGGCACAAAATGCAATTAAAGAGGCTAAAACCGACTCAAGTCGGGTCAAAATGCATGGAAAAGAAAAGGGAGATGTCGTGCCAAAATAACCACGTATCAAACCTCCCCACACTTAAGTCTTACTCGTCCCCGAGTAAGTAAGTAAGCGACAATAAGACCCTTATTCACACAACTAGTAACTAAGCTAATAACATCCGATGAAAGGAAATTAACGGGCCTTCTCCATCCCTTCAACTCACAACGAAGCACTCTGATAAGTCTTTTTTATATACGATTTTACCCTATATTTTATCTCGGTTTTATATGTTATTTCCACTTTTATTAGTGTTTATTTGAGATAATCTCGTGTTCTAGTTGTTTTGCATGCGTTTAACGTGTTTTGTAGGAAATGTAGCTTTTATTAGCTAAATCCCAACAAAATGAGCAAATATCGAGAACACAAAGCTTAGTGGAAGTTAGAGTGGATCATGCATAGCCATGCAACCTCAAGACATGGAAGAAATGGTCATATGATGGAGAAATGGCCCAAAATGCAAGTACATGGCATAATGTAAACAAATGAGAATCAAGACCAAGATTAAAATCTAAGAAGTAATGTTGAAAATCCAACCTAGGATTCCACTTAGATTGTTATGGCGGTTCCAAATAGAAAAAACCCCTATCACGACGCGGTAATCGTGGCGGTTCTAATAGAAATGACGCGAAAAGCCTAATAAATTGTCGGGAAGGAAATTTTTATGTATGTAGGAGGTCTAAAGTGGCGGTTTAAGTAAGAACCAACGTGATAACATAAGCTTTTTATGGCGGTTATAAATAGAAAACGCCACCATAGGTCAATTGCGGCGGTTCTATTTACAACCGACGTTAAAAATGACGCGAAAAGTTAATACAAAGTGACAATGTTTTAGGCTAAAAAATTGCCATTATATGTTTTTGTGTCGGTTTTTAATTAAAACAAACTTTAATAGAAAAAAATATAATAAATAAACCCTACAAATTAAAACCCATTATAATTCCCTCACTGATGGTTGCAAGTATGTATGATTAAGTTCCTTCGTCTTCTTCATTTTCACACCGCCAAAACCCAAAACCCTTTACAATCCCCTCACAATTCAACTCCGGCGACCACCGACGTCAGGCCTCCCCCAACCTGCCCACCACCGCATCCCGTCTACCAGCCGACCAACAGAACGCCGACCACACTTATCTCTCCTTCCTCTCTCCTTTCTTCCACTCGCCGCTGGTCACGGGCACCACTCACACTACGAACAACATGAAATATTTGTAATAAGTTGTCTCATATGTAGATATGGAATATTAAAGATTCGATTAATACGACGACGATGCCGAAGAACTAATTGTCGACATTGAGGACCAACACTACAATTTCAAAGGTTTCTTCTTTTAATTTTAAGCCTTTCGATTTTATTTAGTTCTGAATTTCTTGATCGCTTTTAAGGTTTTAATTATTTGCTATAATTTGTTTCTGGTAGTTTTGATTTATCTCTGCTCATTATGGCTTTTGACTATCAGTTTTTTATGTTTAGGTTTATGATATTGCTACTAGTAGTGTAATGTGGTTTATGTGAGCAATTATAGGTACCTTCACTTTGAGATATAATATAATTATAGGGTTTCACTCTCCATTTCTCCGACTGTCCGTCTTTTTCTCTCCTATTGTCGTTGCTGCATTTTCTCTGTTTCGAATTCACAGTACCAAATCGATTGATTAAACTCGTTGCTTCAATTCTTGTTAATTTTGGATAATTATAATTCAGGGCAATGTTGTAGGTAATAATGTGTTCTAATACGTAATTGCTGGCTTTCACAGAAGTGTTAGATGGAGTAGGCATTGGTCAGATGATTACTAAGGTGATTCCCTGTCATCTTGTTATATTTGTGATCGTTAGTTAAGCGAGTTGGCTAGAAGGAGTTGTCGTTTTTCCTCGGTTATGAAGAGTTTGATTCTTTTTCCTCCTTCTTGTTCAGCTTATCCTCAATAGCTTTGTTTCTTTGCATCCAGATATGTTAAACACACACACTTATAGAAGCCCGACCGATTCTTTTTTTCAAAGCAGAACCCCTGTACTTTACAGTCAACGTTAGACATCTATGTTTGCTAAGTCATATGTGCAACCACTAATCCATGTAATTCAAGAGTTTTGGACTATAGAGCATGCATATGTGTGAAGGAAATCTTGACTCTCAAGATAAAACATATCCAGAATATGTAAAAATTTAATTTAGTCATAAAATTAAATTTGATCTTATGCATGCAAACA
>VHZZ01003293.1:73149-90819 GCA_009801015.1 Silene noctiflora
ATAAGATTGAAATTTGGGAGTTGAAATGGAGGGGTAAATTGGTCAATTATGTCCATAAAGGAGTAAAAGTTGTCCATGAAAGAGCATAACCCTAGAAAAATTCCTAATGCCCCTAAATTAATGAGACACCCAAAAATAAAGGGTCGTGTTTTTTCACATATGAACTTTACTCTTTCATATACGGTTTTTACGATTTTACCCTAGTCATTTGTTCTCATCTCCCTCACTCAAAACCTAAGCTAATAGAACTCACCTACCCCCTCCTTCCCCAACCCCGCCCCACCTCACTACCGATGTCCTCTGCCCTGCTCCGGCCTCCGATCTATTGTCAAAATTTGAACCAGAGTAGTTCCATAACTTAATGGTTCGTGTCTTAACATTTCGTGCTTTGACTGCAACAATGGACTGATCAACCTACAAGTTGCTTAATGGCATTTGGCTTCAAGTAATTACACGCATGTGTACTTCTTTTGCTGCAATAATGGTTTGTATCAAAGATTTCAAGATGTCGTGTGTATCAGATTTGCCTATCTTTTAGCAACCCAACCACCACGCACCACCACGAATCTCTGACTCTTTTCTCTGTGGGACCAACCACCCAGCCACCCTGCACAACCACCACCTCCTCTAATAATTATCTTATAAACCCTAATTTCAATAATTATGATTAACAAATAAAAGTGTTCTTAATAATTAAAAAAACGTAATTTATTTTCACAATACACATTTTACTCATTTTAGTACATTTTTTAAGTTAATTTCTATTTGCATACCTTTGTAGTACAAACACCCCTAAATTTAATCCTCTCAAATTCCAACCATACAACCACCTAAATCGATCATATTTCTTCAGTTATACAATACAAATCGAATATATAACATGTTTTTGGTTGATTAATTATAAATTATACATGAAATTATTGTTCATTAATTAGAAATTATAGACTATTAAGGGTTTTGATTTTATTAAGGTGTGGTTTTGTGGTTCGAGCTGGCGTAGATGGAGGGACGGGTAGAAGGACGATACGGGTCTGGCGGTCGTTGAAATTGAGAGGGAGTGAGGTGTTTAGTGAAGGGGAACGTGGAGGATGCATAATATTCTCAGGCTAGTAAAATAGGAGGTCGTCGACGGGGTTACGCCAGAGATTCGCCGGCGGCCGGCGAGATGACGGCCTGCAGGGTGAAAATGGGCGAATAATGTGGTTGTAGGTGGTTGCTGATTCTTGGTGGGGGAGGTTAGAGCTGGCAAAAGCTGACCCGACCCGAGGAACCCGACTCGACCCGATACAACCCGAAAATTGGGTGAACCGAAACCGACCCGACCCAACCTGAACCGACCCGATAACCGATATCAACCTTATTTTTTCCAACCCGAACCTGACCTGAACCGACCCGACCTGACTCATGACCCGGTATTTGCTCAACCCGATAGATGACCCGATAATAAACTAGCTTAATAATGGTTCAAATAACACCAAATTGACATTCATCTTAATTATTTTTCACTTAAAACTAGAATTAATAAATCTACCAATTACTTAAACATGAAATTACCATCAAAAACTAAATTTATAAGATAAAATATATGTCGATAACCTGACCCGACACTGACCCGCTAATGACTCGGCCCGAAGATGACCCGACATGAACCGAACCGACCCGAACCCGACACTAACCCGACATAACCCGAACCCGATATGACCCGACCCGCTTTGACCCGACCTGTAACCGATCCGAGTGACCCGATTGCCACCTCTATGGGAGGTGGTGTTAAATTGAATTACACATTTTTTTTCCTTTTACGTGGTAGAGGGAGAGAGAAAAGATGAGGGAGTTTGGGAGGTAGGAAATGATGGGGGCAGTATTGGAAAAGTGTATTATATTGAGTAAAATTTATACCGGGAAAATCAACACCCAAAAAAATGCAACAAATAACATTAACAGTAGTTGATTGATAAACAAATGAATTACTTAATTGATTAATAGTCCTTTGTCCAATTAGGTTATGTTTTAGGGGAAAAAAAAGTAGGAGGAGGAGTTAATTGGTTAGGTTTAAGGTTAGAAGGGTATTAGATGAAAACTTAAAGATAAATGTATGTGAAAGATTAAATTCGGTATCTGAAAAAGTAAGTGAAAATAAAAGAGTAAAATGCATATGTGAAAAACTACAACCCTAAATAAATGAGACACGGAAGAATGAAAGATTGGTAGGGATGGAGTGAGTAAGTAATCAGTTTATATATAGTTTAATCATTAGTCCTACTTTTTCATTGCCCATTACTTTTCCAGAAAAAAAATAAAAAAAAAATAAATGATTGACGCAAATCTGAAGATAAGCTTGATCCCATAATCTAGTTTAAAAGATTTAAGCCGAGAAAGTTGATTAGCTTTGCATACGTGATTGAATTTAAAGGTAGTCTCACTCATTTTGAATTATAATTATAATCACATCAGATCTTACATAACGGCTCACAACGCATCTCGATTTACTTCACTGTGAACAAGACACGGTAAAATAAAATATTATCTTCAGATGTTGTAATGTAGAGATAATCCGAATAGGGAAAAAAATGCAAGTAAAAAATTCACGAAAATACAGGCCCATTTTTTAAAAAAAAGTAATAGCTGGCAATGTCAGTTACTATGTGGGGGGTTCTGTTATGAGGCAGAAAACATGAAAAAGCAGGTGACCAAGGGAACACGTGTGTGAGTAAATCTGTAGACTTCACAATACGATTTGGCTATTTGCTTATGACTTTCAACCTCTCTGTCCCCAACTTGGTTTCTGCAGAAATATAGTTACAAAAACAACATACTCACATTTACAGTCCATGCAAAAGAGCACCATTTAAGCCTCTCTTTCTATTACTTCTCTTTCGTATTCTGAATCATTAAGTTCCGGGATAAATATAATTTACGTCTCTACGACTCCAAACTTTGCCGTAAAATCCTAAAGAACTACACTAGTAAGGTAATACTTACTAATATGATACCAAGGGAAGGGATATTCAAACATAGGTCTCATTGTACACAAGACCTCCGTTGTCTATAACATTCATTGGGTGACCATTGATACAGAGCACGACACTCTGTATTACTTCATGTATTCAATACCTAGATCTTAATATGTGAAACTAATCTGCTGGTAGACATAAAGTTAAAACCCAAATAAAATGATAAATACCCTCGGATTCTCCCAACCAACTCACTGCACAATGGGGTCTCATCAGACTACAAGTTTACAACAGCATGCAACTGATAACAATCGTTGCCAACATATTTTCAGAAATGGCCACAGATATTGAAATTAAATGTATGATTTTCTAACTAGAATCTTGCATCAAAATACAAGCCATTAATATATAGACCAAACAAGTAATTGCAGAACTATTTACCATAATTTTGACGACAAGGAAGCTCTACCAAACCCGATTCCACCAGCACATATCAACATGCCTCCGGAGTCTATTCTGTTTCTAAACGCCATCCTATCAAGCAAAACTTTCTCCACTGGCGTGTTAGAGTCGTAGCTCTCAGACTTTCGGAGAACTGATATGACGGCATGAGACTTGCTGCTTCCTTGCTCTTTCTCCTTCGAGAACATTTTCATGTAGCTTTTAATTCCTTGTTCATGTGATGCGGAATCTGATTGTCTTGAAGTAAAGGAAAATTGCGGTCGTCTATCCACATTGTTTAGACTAATACTAGTAATGCCAGAAGTCAGTATATAAGACTCCTCGTCATAATGCAAGCGTGGACTTTTCCATCTAAGATCCTACAGATAAGAATGTGTGTTACAATCCATATAAGAGTAGCGTTTTTACATCAACGGGTAGAAATTGCTGATAGCCATTAAGCCATATCATACAGGATTCATACCATAGAATAGTTGCACGGTTTGGTGTTTAACTTAATTTTGAGACGAATTTGAGGTCAGAATGCTACTAGGTTCAAATATAAACACTCTAGCGACCTATTTGAGTAACAAACTCCATCCTAGAAAGTTGTATTCAAGTTGAAAAAAGGCTGACTGAACCAGGAACCACGCAACCGTGCATACAACATCATAGCAACTTAAGTAAAAGAGACAATTAACAAATGTCATCATTTAAAAAAGCTTGGAGATACGAGGGTTAGAACTAGAAGGCGTCAAAATTTTCATTATTTCAATGAGAAAATGAAAAAAAGGACGCACCGGTGACCAAGAATTTTTCTCAGGGCAAGAGCACAATGGGCTCCAATCAGTAAAAGCAAATGGAAGTTTGAGACACCTCTTAACAAGTAGGAGCTAGGCACTATGGAAGCTAGAAACTAGACATCTTCTACTATGAGGCGATTGGAACTGTCCCACCTCCGACCAAGCAAAACAGTAATTTGATTTTTCAATCCATGTACATAACAAAGTGAGAGACAAGTACTGTATTTAATTCTGCGGAGTTCCCTTAAAAACAAGAGTAAGAACCTAGAACTTTCCATGACAATTCCAACTATGATTTTCCTTACAGATGAGAATAAGAACCTTGAACTTCCCATGGCAATTGTAACCCATGGTATTAAATCAAAACCTTGACCAAAACACGACCGTTTTGTACAGGTTTTAACATTTGAAGATCACCATGGCCACATTTTACTGTGTTAGGTTAGGCCGCAACAGTGGATAACCTAACCGCGGCCGAAGTCAAGATTAAATACCATGATTGTAGCAATGAATGTTAGAAGCAGACAAGCGACCAAAGTCAACATGAATCATAAGTTATGAGTTCTACTCAGTATGTTTTTTATGTCTACTGTGTTAGGTTAGGCCGCAACAGCGGATAACCTAACCGCGGCCGAAGTCAAGATTAAATACCATGATTGTAACAATGAGTGTTAGAGGCAGACAAGCGACCAAAGTCAACATGAATCATAAGTTATGAGTTCTACTCCGTATGTTTTTTATGTCATAAACAACCTTCAAAGAATTTTGGGATTAAGGCCCTCTTTTAAATATCCTACTACGATTTAAATGCCAAAATTCATAAATTCATAAGGTTGCTGAACAGCGAGAGAAAATAGAGGGTGCAAGAGTTCTATAAAAGAGGAACATTGGCAAAAATTTAAGGAGGCGAACCTGGCGGTCTAAGGAGCAGTCAACACTATCTGTGTTAGTAACACCTAGTACACCTGTAGTTTCACCAACATTAGCCGTGTGAGATGGTGGATCCTCTAAAAGTGAAAAATCAGAATCATCAAATGTTGATATTGATACACATTCATCAAAATAAGCCATGGCTTCTTCTTCAAGGTGTTTTGACATCTTTTTCCTCTCAATACTAGCCTGTCCATAGGAGTTAGTCCAACATATTAATTTCCACTTGAAAACCACCTAGATGTCAGTTAGAATGCAGCTAGGAGACAAGAAAAAAATATATTATCAGAAAGAAGCACAAAAGAACAGCAGCTAGTGGAAGTCTGGAACAAAGGCCAACAGAAATAGGCCTCCGGATCCAAAGATATTAAACAAGAAAGAAGATATGAGTTATCTACTACTACTACTACTACTATCAATAACAACAACAAGAACACCAACATGCAGCACCACCCCAGCACCTCATGGCTGCAACTTGGCAAGGTAGGGGGGTGATGTACACAAATTTAACCGTATGTTAACGTTTGTTTTCGGATGACCCATAATCAAAAATGCGTTGAGTACTGCATCAAATAATTGCTACTTCGCAAGAAAGAGAAGCACAGCCAAATTAGTGATATTTTGCTTTTATTGCATCACAAATTCACAATCCATAAGAAGAAAACAACAGCGACATTTTGTACTATTTAGTACCAATCCGTATGTTAACAACACAAAAAGTTTGTTTTCGGATGACCCGTAATGAAAAATGCGTTGAGAATTGCATCAAATAATTGCTACTTTGCAAGAAAGAGAAGCATAGCCAAATTAGTGATATTTTGCTTTATTGCATCACAATCCATAACAAGAAAAAAATAGCGACATTTTGTACTATTTAGTACCAATCCTAGGAAATTGTAAACTAGAACAGTAAAGCAAAATTCAATGATCTCCTCCTCTCCCCGCTAGAAAAACCTCTTACATTTTTAACCAGGTGAGAATTTTGTACATGAGGCGTTTCTGGCTCTGGAATCATATCATTGAGGATCTGATTTAGCTCAAGCTCACGGTGCTCTTCAGCTGCTAACTCTGCTCCAAGCTTCCTAGTATGTTTCTCATGCTGCAATAAGCAATAACCACTTCAAATAAAGTCATCACTGATAACTGGGTTGGCAACAAGATATAACTGGGTAAAAATGTGCCTGAAGGCACATTAGGTGCAGTTTTTGCATAAGGCACACTAATGAGGCCACTACTACGTAATTTCCATATTTTTCCTTCTAGTTCTTTTATAATTCCCTTGCCCCATTAAATCTTTTATTTCTTCACATGCTAACCTTCTTGAACCCAAAAATGGGTATTGTGTGTCTTTGTGCATGACGAGCATGCCTTGCGCCTTTAAAGCTAGGATCAGGATTTGAGAAAAAAAGGATAAAAAATAGAGCTGGCAAACGCACAGTTGACCTGAGCAACCCGACTCGAATCGTCCATAAACCGACCTGACCAGAACCCCGGTCTGACACCAACTCGACTCCACCCTAGGGCAAACTGGTACAACCTGATTCACAATCCACTATCCAACATGTAACTCGCTTAACTCAATCTAGCGTAACTCGGTCCTTAATTTACAATGGTACAATTTCAAAAATGAAAACTTTTTTTTTTCCTGTTTCTTCAAAAATGAAAAAAAAAAAAAAAAAAAAAAAAACAAACAAAAGTAAGCAAATTTGTGTTGTGTGTAAACATATAAATTGAAATATCAATTATATTTATATTTCTGATTTGAACTTCAAACATAAGGATGATTCATGTTAGCCGACCCTAAATCTTAGTATTAAAATGTAATTCACAAAAAAAAAATGTAGAATTGATTGAGAATCGTTAAGTGATTACAATTGCTAGGTGGACTGCAAACTTACCACCTTCAGCAGGTTCCTATAAAAGGGGGGTCATATTTCCACGAACAAACTAACGTGCCACGAATTTTGAAAGGCAAACTGCCAAATCCAAAAAACTCCCACAGTCCCGCCACACTATAATGTTTGTGGCATTAGGAAAAGATGTCGTGGAATTATCAATCCCCCTATAAAACTGTTAGAAATTGGAGATGCAATTAAAGGAAGGGGATGGGATCCCGGGGGGAATGAAGTGATATATGCAATAATTATAGGAGCTGGAAACAATCACAAACCTCGTCCGAAATGTAAAGTGAACGAGTTTGTCTGCCATAAAATCACACTCCTACTTCATAGCCAGTCAGTGGCAGACCCACGTGGGGGCACGTGCCTCCCCCCAGCCCAAGAAAAAAAAAGTGCAGCGGCCTACTACTCAGTTTCGAGAAAAACCATAAATGCAAAACATTGTAACTAGCAAGTAATAACTATAAATCCCATAGTGTGCCCGAGTTCGGCTCTTGCTAGAGACATTTTCTTCATTTTTTTTACTTAGTAACTATGTGGATGTTCATTTTTTAGTATTTGTTAACTGTAGAGAAAAATGAGTTAGTACTTATAAAAATGAGAATACTGCTTTTTTTCATTCAAGTATCAAGCAAAGACGAATGAGGGATAGGGTATATCAGGTGAAAGATAAGGAAGGTGTCCTATGTACAGCAGGCATTTGAGAAGTTTCATACTGAGTTGCTTGGCACATCAAAGGCTGTAGAGCCTGTTAACTATGGAATAGTGAGGGCAGGGAACTGTATCACAGCATTGCAGCAAGAGGTCTTACTTGCCCCAGTGACTGATTAGGAAATAAGGGTGGCTATGTTCTCCATACCTCTACCAAAGCCCCTGGACCAGATGGATACAGCAGCCAGTTCTTTAAGGATGCATGGTCCATTGTAGGGGGAGAGGTTATTAATGCTGTAAGGATTGTATTTCAGTCAGGGAAATTATTGAAAGAGTGCAATGCCACTATCCTTACCTTGGTCCCAAAAGTGGAGGTACCTGAGAGTGTTCAGCGGTTCAGGCCTATTGCCTGCTGTAACACTCTTTATAAATGTGTTACTAAGGTTCTTTGTAACAGACTCAGTACCATTATGCCTACCATCATTAATCCTTCCCAAAGTGCCTTTGTGAAAGGGAGACATATTGTAGGAAACATACTGATTTGTCAAGACCTGATTAAGATGTACAAGAGGAAGGCCTGTTCTTCTAGAGTAATGATGAAGATAGATTTGCAGAAGGCCTATGACTCAGTTGAGTGGGCTTTCCTCCATGACATGTTGGTAGCTTTAAGGTTTCCAGACCACATAATAAAGCTATTGATGCAGTGTGTGACCACTCCAACATACTCTATAGCTTTGAATGGAAGTGTGTTTGGGTTTTTACAAGGAAAAGGGGGCTAAGGCAAGGGGCCCCTTTGTCCCCTTTGCTTTTCACAATCTGTTTAAAATATCTTAGCAGGATCCTCATATGGGTTCAACAAAGGCAGGAGTTTAGATTTCATCCTTTCTGCAAGAGAGTCAACTTGAGCCATCTGTGCTTTGCAGATGACCTCATAATGTTTTGTAGAGGAGACAAACCATCAGTTGTGTTGCTGCTAAGGGCTTTCTTGACTTTCTCAAATGCCTCTGACCTGGGTTATGTATGAACCAAGGGAAGTCCAGTATATACAGTAATGGAGTTGAGGAGGTTACTATGAGGAGTATGGCACAGGCCTCTGGAATACAGAAAGGGAAAATACCTTTCAAGTGCCTTATTCGACACCAAAAAAGCCGAGTGTGGCTGACTGCCAGTGCCTTATTCGACAAGATTACTGGCAGAATCCGAGGGTTAGGGGCAAGGAGGTTGTCCTATGCTGGTAGAGTGGTGCTTATAAAGTCTATACTAAGCAATTTACGCAACTACTGGGATAGGATATTTATTCTCCCAAAGACCATCCTTAACAAAATTGAAGGGTTATGCAGGAAGTTCTTATGGCATGGCAATGAAGCAAAAGAGCCCTGCACTAGTTGCCTGGGAACAAATACGTAAATCAAAAAAGAAAGGGGGGCTGGGTTTGAGGCAGCTTGCCGGTCTGGTGGAATATAGCAGCAGTAGCTAAATATGCATGGTGGATTGCCCACAAAACAGACCATCTGTAGGTTAGATGGATCCATTCTATTTATATAAAAGAGAAAGATTGGAAGGATTATACCCCTGGCCAAGGAGCTAGTTGGGCTTGGAAAAAGATCTGTTGAGTAAAAGAGTTGATTAAACACCATCTGTTTGATGAGAACACTATGAATTATTCTGTTAAGCTTGGGTATTCATGGCTAGTTGATGAGGGCCCTGACAAGCCATGGCATCCATGGATTACAAATAGGCTCGTAGTTCCAAGACACAGCTTCATCCTATGGCTAACTGCGCATAAACGACTACTGACTCAGGATAGGCTTGTGAGAATGGGCATTGCCCAGGTGAATCTCTGCTTCTTATGTGGTTCCAATGGTGAATCAGTGGACCATCTGTTCTTTCAATGTGCATTTAGTAGTAGATGCTTGGCATTAATTACCCTTGCCTGGTCAGAAGGTGGTTGAATAGTGAGTGAAACATAGGAACCGTTCTTTGTTGGTAAAGAAAATAGTGGCTGCAGTTCTGGCAGGGCTCATGTATCACATTTGGTTGTCCAGAAACAAGTGTAGGCTTGAAGGGGTAGTTCCTCATCCCACTCTGGTTGCTAGAAGATGAAGGGAAGAACTTCAAAGGCAATTTCGTAGTAATAGAATAGAATCAAGGATAAGAGGAGTTAGTAGCTGGTTAAATACGATCATATAAGATGATGATGTAATACTAAGGTTTGTTAAAAAACCTTAGGAACTTGTATGGGGTGCTTATTATTTTAATGAAAACTTACACTTTCCCAAAAAAAATTTGTGTTGTGGTTTTTTAAATTAAAGACAGTTTTAATCAATAAGTATTAATCGGAAATGAAATTTTTTACTAGACTCTGCAACTCCAACAACCCTTAAATTTAATTATGGAGAAATTTAATTATGGAGTATATAAGAAATTATTATCTTATTTGAAACACCATTAATTTGCGCTACAATATTTTTTCTCAAAATAAAGACAATTTCAATTATGAGGTATCAATTGAAGATGTAATTTTAAAAAAGAAGAAAAAGTACAACCACCAAACGACAATGGAAAAAAAATTGTCCCCCATCTCGGAAATCCTAGGTCCGCCACTGTAGCCAGAATGACTCTATGCAGTCCATGAGACAGTTGAATAACCATGATATAAGAGAAATACCTCCTCTAGCTCCCTCAACAATTCCTCTCTGAAGTCTCTCGCTAAATCAACTGCCATTGGATTTGGCAACTCAGTTGCATCATCAGGAAACATGCTACAAGTACTTACTTCAGAATCACTTCTTAGCATAACCTGGGCCTGCAGATATACATTGTAGATTAGAAAGTTTATCATTGGTTCAAAATGCAGAATATAAACCGGGGTTTCATAAACAGTATCTGGTTTCCATAACGTTCCTCATGACTATGTTAGGGTTCACTTTGGTCAATAAGTCAGAAACAGAGATAGCATGAACACGGTCTCGAGTTATTGCCCGACTTCTCTATAAAAAGCAATATGCAGGTCTGGCAATTTTTTTCTTAAAACAGTGTTGTTTTTGACAAAAGGTACATGGGCAAGACCTTGCAAAATAGACTTTTGGGTTCTCCACATATTTGTCAGAGCTAGTAATGTATGTTTAGCAGATGTATCAGGAGTTCCCGCAACCTTTCTCATGTGTTAGCAACATAAATCGGCTGTTTATGAATGACACAAGATGAAAATTGCCTCGAAAACTGCATCGAACGATTGCTACTTAGCAATAAAAGAAGCGCAACCAGTTAAGTGAGCCATTTTGCTTAACATGCAATCACCCCAAAAAGAGGTTGAAGCATCTTTTTATGGCAAAATTTTGAAATCAGGAATCCTCATAACTTAACATGAAAATTCATCTATATAAATCGTAAAAACTTATCCAGATCATATATGGAAAGTAAGAATGAGAGAGGGGAGAACATTAGAGACTGGAACTATAGTACTAGACTTACATCTTTTAAGTCTTTATGCATGTCAGAGATTGCCCGTCTAACTTCAGTTCGAACTGTTTCTAAAATTCCACCGCCTATATTATTGTCTTCCCAATGAATTACCTACAATTATAAAAAGTTATGGTAAACTACCATCAGTTCAACACAAATTATACTATAAGGCCATGGTATGGTGCGACCAATTAACAAGTGATAATTTTATGATGAAAAGTGACCATTTTATAATAAAAAAAGTGGCCACCTTTTATTATTATAAAGTTAATACTTTCAAAAGTGGTCACTTTTTAACATAAAATTGTCATTGTTGGTTCATCATAAAGTGGTCACTTTTTATCTGTCATACCATGACGGTCGCACACAATAACTACTACCGGTATAGGGGTTGGGTTCAATAATCACTGAGTCATAAGAACAGGATAACACCTTCTTCTCCTCTGAAACTGGCAGAATAGTCCTTTCTTCAACTTCCAAGATGGGCGTAGTTGGCATCCCATCATTGCAATGTGGTGTCTGATACCCATGCTAATTTAGCAGAAACAAAGGAAGTACTGAGTTAAGCTGGTACAACAGTATCAGAAGCCAACAAAAGACCCCAAGAAAGAATAAAATATAGCAGCTAACCACTGAACCATCTGAACTCTCAAATGCAGGATGCTGACTTGACCATATATTACAACCAGTCAGCTTATTTTTAACATCTAGTACGCTATGATTGCCATTCAAGCCAATCTTACTGTTGCTTCTAAAATTTGATGGCGAGCCATGTTGCTGCTCCCCAACACTCCCAGCACTCTGACGCAATAAAACAGCTGAAGAACATTAGACACCAGAATTTCTTGAAATCAGCAAAGAAAGTAACATGAGTAGTTCCTGAATCAATATCAAAGCCCAAGATTCCTAGAAAGGTTGACAAATGAAGGTTTTTTTTTTTTAATTTTTCCTTAATAATAGAAAAAACCCAACAATTATAAACAAATTTTAGGCATATAAAATGGAATCCATTCTCCAGCTTGCAGCATAGCAACTGTGGGACAATGTAAGACATAATCAGCGACAATAATCAGCGTATTCCTAATTACATTGTTTATGGCGACAATAATCATATGATCCTTTGCACAAAATTACAGGAACAATCCAATTTAATTTCAGTTTGTTAATTACGTGAAGACTTTGAGCAACAATCAAACTTGATTTTGGTGGGTTATTTACAAAATGCAAGATGACACAGCTTAATTCTACAAACAAAAGGGAATGAAAGAGACAACAGTGACCTCAACATTTCCACAATGTGGGTCTGGAGATAAAAACCGCCAACTCTGACGCCTCGTATCAACCGTGGACAAGCTCCTCCTTCCGTTAAGGGAATTCCGCAAAATGGACCTGCCTCTCGTAGTCTCCCCCCCATCAGAAACACCTTCAATATAACCCCAATAGAGAGGATTGTCCCGAGTGTTACTCGAATCAAATGCGGTCACACTTGATGATCTCCTGGGAATGGGTGTGGGACCCAACTTATGGGTCTGATTTTGCTGCTTTCTGGGTTCTACTACTGCTTTTGATTTTGAATTTGGTTTTCTGGAGGTGGATTTCAATGCTGAACTTGCCATTTTGCAAGGTTCTGCACATGTGTGTAAGTTTGTGGGAATACTTCAAAGGATTTAGGGGGGGGTTTGAAATCAAGAAAGGGAAATAAGGGGAAAGAAATAAGGGGAAAGTAATGGAATTACCCCAAAATTACTTTGTTGTTTGCTTATCTGATCAAAGGGAATAAAATTAACACCTGTTTATACCATGCGTCTACCGCCTAGAGAAAAAGGATTATACATGCCCCTAGAGAAAAAGGATTATACATGACATGTAGTTTTATAATAACCGGCACAACTCATTTTTTTCCTACCAATCCTTATACCATGCCCCTAGAGAAAAAGGATTATACATGACATGTAGTTTTATAATAATTAATTTATTAAATAGTTTTGTTTATAAGATAAGAAAATTAGATTGATATTCTAGGATATAATCAACTTATTTCATTCTTTCGGATGAGCGAGGTAAGTTGTGGCCAATGACTTTCAAACCACCTCGAAAAAGTTGGACAAGAATGCCCAACATAGGCCATAAAGTCAGCGATTTTATTGGCCTCCCGAAAGCAATGTTGAACTATCACTTACTCAAAGAAATGAACATCTAATTTCACATCCTTGATAATGCTTAAGATTTCCCACGGAATTTGCCAAAGTACTACGAATTGAGTTGATAACACAAACATTATCACCTTCAATTATCAATTTGGTGACTCTTAAAGATTTAGCGGCTACAATAGCTTCTTTTAATGCGAGAGCTTCTGCAACCAAAATACCATTAGATCCACATGTTTTAATTCCTAACAAAATAACTTTATTTAACAAAATAATTTATTAAATAATTAAAATTTATTTGCTAGGTCAAAGATTTCTAAAAATATCTAAATTTGATTGGCCTTAAACAAGAATCTTATGAAATTCAAATCAAACAAAAAAAATTGACTTTTTCAAAGAATTTACTACCAAATTCAATACACTCTACGACTGAATTTTTGCTTTTCAATTATAACATAATCTAATTAAGGAGTCTTAGCTGACTGTATAATTGGATTGATATCACGAATGTAATCGGGGATATCTCGGTGATATCACGCCTTGGATTTAACAGAATTACAATTATGATATACAAAACTCCTTTATATAAAGAATCTCGGCTACTTAACTACTTTATTGTCTCAAGTCTCTCCTTCACCTTTTCTGTTTTGCATTAGTTCCATTTTATCCTCTTTTATCTTGATCATATGTCAACAAATTATTTTTTGTCAATTAATCATCATAAAATAAGTGATATTTTCCAAGACTTCCAGAGTATATCAACGCCATACTACAGAGGTTCAGTGACAGATTGAGAAAACCCTTTTAAATATGTTATTGATGTCCTGTAAGCATCTATCACGTCCTTAATGAGATAAAATAAGACTCTTCAAATTTACACCACAATGAGATTGGAGCTCTAGAGAGATCTATTCTTTTCCATCGTTGGATAATTATACAATCATAACCCACTGACCTAAATTAATCATCATTTTAAGAAGATTGCTTAAAAAGTTAAAATGAAGCGTAAATTGTGAGTCAATTTTTGCAAACATAGTTAGTGTGTTTGAGCATTAAGAATGCGTTTGAATGTTTAAATTAATGAAGGCCATCTAACAATAGTAAGTTGTTGAGCACCAGAAAAGTGTCAATAAACCCAAGAATTAAGCCGTATCCATGGAAACTTTTAACAATATCAAGATGTGGAATGAGTGCACAATTTATCAAAATTTCATCTAATATTTAAGATCTTTGTCTTTATAAAATTTGCATACCAATGGGAGCTATCATTTTTTTTTACCATATTTTCAGCCATTAGAATATCTAACATTCTTCGTTTAGCGAGCTGATTCCAAATCTCCGCTATGTTAATTTTAATTTTTTTTCACTTTCAAATTTATTTGCATAAAAACATTTTTGTAGATGGGTTAAATTTATTTGCAGGTGGTGGGATCCAAATGGCATGTGTGCTGGACTTGGAGCCCCCATTTCAGGACGTCGACACTTCATTGCTTGAGACAGTAAAGCTTGAAGGGAGGATACAATGAAAAATTTGACGATTGTAATATCGTGGTGGTTATTAAGATCTTCATGGTTAAATATTGAAGGGAACAAAATTTGTTGTTAGTAAAGGCATGTGATATATGTAATCCATACTCTTCACCAATATTAAGGACTCAAGTAAGTCTTAACCTGACCACAAGTGGTCTTTCTCTCTCTCTACCTCTAGAGAGTTTCCCTTACTCTTTAGGTCTTCTTACCTCTTCCACTACCTAATCCCCTGCTTAACCTTCCTTCTTTCCGTTTCTAGCCTGCCTAACTTCCCACTACCACCTTCAGGCTGCCTAACCTTACTCTTTAGCCTCCTTATGTGTCATTCATGCAACTTTGTGCGATGACACATGTCTCCTTTGCATGTATTTTTGCCCTTTAAATTCTTTCCCCTTTGTTTTTCCATCTGTATATACCAAAACAAGCTATCTCTTCAAATTTTGCTTATGGCTTCCTCATCTACTCTTGCTCCTTGCCGAGCTGGAGTTAGTCTGCAGCTTCCACCTCATTTTTGTGTCGATTTTACCGGGGTTGATTTCTCTTCAACGTTATTGGGTAAGTTTCAAGATCAACGTTTTTTTTAGAGATCAACGTATTTTTGAAGTTATCAACATCCACGGGAAGAATGGTACGGTTTCAATCCGTCCTATGGAGCCGTATTATTTATTTAACTTCTCATGTCCACAAGATTATAATTATTTTTGTATAAGGCAGACGGTTAATCTCGAAGGCAACCTGCTCGTTCTTTGTTCTATTTCGCCTACTTCTATCCCAGACAACATGCTTTTCCACATCGTTCCTCTTTGGGTTCGTGTAAAGCACCTACCTTTTCATTTAATGAATACTTCGGTGGCTGATGAGTTATATTTATATACATTTTATGCCTCCTCTTTATTAGTTTTAATACGGTTTTCATGCTAGAATACGTTATTTATATGTCATTTATGCTAGAGTGAGATACTACCGCATTTTGGTGTTTTAATGCAGATAAGGAGCACTTGTGGAGCATTTTGGAGAATAAGAACACCGCGGATATGACATGACGGAACACACGAAGCATGGCACGGGAATCTAGAAGAAATGAAGGAAGAATACAAAGAAAAGGAGACAAAAAGAAGTAGAAGAAGAGCTTACACTCGATCGAGTAACACAGTACTCGATCTAGCGAAGGCTACTCGATCGAGTAACACCTTACTCGATCGAGTAAGCCCTATTTCGCTTAATTCCGAAACTTTCTAAAGTCGGTCTATCTTTTATTATAAATAGGAAACTCGATACCTATTGTTATCTTATGCTTTATTTTCGGTATTCTTACCCTAGAAAACTCTCAAAAACTCCTAGATTAGTTTAGTTTGATTTTAATTACGGATCTAGACTTTGTTCATCAATTTTTTACGGTATTTAATTAATCTTTTTTTACTACTTGAATCTTTGTTATTTATCTTGTTTATGCCTTCAAGTATGCTTTCTATCAATCTTATTACTGTAGTTGCAATTAGTATGAGTAGCTAATTTCATTATCTAGGGTGAAAAGGGATCTAGGTTGTTAGAAGGGGGTTTAATTAATGAATTAATAGTTAAATTGCTTCTTTGTTGTTGTTCAGTTATGGTTTTGAATCTAGTTGATTGATTTCTGCAGGATTAATTAATTAGTATTGCAAACTAGAATTTTCACCGACCGGACTAAGACTAGTATAGGCTATGATAACTGAATAGAACTAATTTAATGATATCGACCGCATGTTAAATTAGATCTAAAGGACATATTAGAATCGACCGATCATATAGACTTAAATAACAAGATTTGCTCTATTAATTAATTTAAATCACACCCCCGTATAACTACCTAGTGAACTTGATACCTAGACCTTTTTATCTTATTGATTTTTCTTTTATTTTATTGCAATTAGTTTAGTAAACAAACAATCAAAATTATTCAAGAAATCAGTGACGTTAGACAATTTTATACAATAGCAGACAATTACTACCACCTCCCTGTGGATTCGACCCTGACTTACCGCTAGCTATTTGTTAGTAGTAGTATAAGATTAACTTGATTAGGAGACGTGACTAAATCCCTATCAGTGGCTGCATATCTCCTTTCTCATGTCGGTGATGTCTGTGAGGAGGAGTCCTACCCTTCTTTGCTCCCGTCGCGAAATTTTACTCGTGTGAATGTTGACCTTCCAAACCCCTTATTCCGGGCTATTTTTTAGCTCTCAATGACCGCGAACAACAATAGATTATTTTTTCTTATGAAGGTGTATTTCGTTTCTGTAAAGTTTGTGGTCATATTGGACATCGGGTGTCCTTCTGCCCTTCTGGAAAATTAAATGGCACTCGTGGTATTCGTGCTCGTATGGAAGAACTTAGTCGACGTGGATTGATGGTGCTCCATAGCCCTTCTAGCTCTAGCTTCTATTCGCCTGAAATTATGTGACTTCCTTCCCGTCTCAAATATCTCAATACAGATATTAATATTGTAACTCCCCCTTTTTGCCCAGCCAAGACAATGGGAGGATGTTACCATCTCGGTTTCCCTAGGCAGTGAATCGGAGTTGCAATTTAGAAACAATTAACATAAATACGTTATTAGTGGATTACACAACCATGAATGAATGAATAAATAAAGATACAACTTATGACTACTATACTCTTCTAATGAAGTGACACTCGACTCCACGTCCAAAGCTCGTCCTGTCTCCCACGTAACACCAAACAAAATCTGTAAACGTACTGCACCCCATATGATCGGAAATATCATATGGATTAACACAGGCCACCCCGAAAATAGGTGACAATTTACACACAACCCAAACACGTCAGTTTCGATAATAAAACACGATACAAT